>JBAJNP010003017.1:0-25000 GCA_036877545.1 Yasuhikotakia modesta | reverse complement strand
TTCAGCAGACAACAGCAGCACCAAAGTCATTTTAACAATTTGTTTTACTGTCATATTCATTGATTGGTAGCAGTTCAGTCTCTTTACAGTTGAGAAATGCTGTAATGTTATGGCACGTAAAACTGCTCTCGTCCCCAGAGGAAAATATATATTACAGAGGTTGTTCTGTAATTGACTTGTGGTGGAATCAAGTTTAATAACCTGTAATGTCTCTGATGCTTTTACTAAAATTGTTTAAAAATAACTTAAAATATTCTTAATATATGTATATTAATGTGCCTATGCTTTGGCAATGTGAAAATGTCTTTTTATCATGGCAATAAAATCTTAAATCTTGAGAGAGAGACAGCGAGAGAGAATTGAAATTGAGAGACAGAGAGAAAGACAGAGAGAGAGAGAAATCCTGCCCCATTAACCACTTCTCCAGTCCCTCCAGAGCTCATCTCACTTCCCATCATCCCACAGTCCTGCTGCCCTGAGCGCAGGCTTTGACACGTCTATATGTTTTTTCTTCTGACCTTTCACCGTCCTCTCTGTCAGCGCCTGTAAACCATAAGCTGATGTATGAGGGCAATTTTTAGCGGTGCCACTTGTGTCTGACTGATTGCACACACTTTATGTTTGGGGGGCCTGCCATCCTGCCACCTTCTCAACATCTCTTTATTTGCTTTGGTAGAGATTGAAGCAAAGAAACCGAAGGAAAGGAAAAAGAGTGAGGGGGGGTCGGTGAAGCCCTTTTTCCAACAACCTGCACTTCATCAGTCCGGCAAGCTGAGCCCACGGGCCATACCCGACCGATCAGACACAGGTACTTTAACAAACACAAGAGTCAGTACAACAGATTCCTATATGAATGATGTGTGTGGAGAAACTTGTGAAAAAATGCTATATGCCTGTTTATATTTATCTAAAATGTGAATGATTATTTCAGCATTTCTTCTGTGTAAGCCGGTCCGAATACAATCCAAATGAAATGATAGAATGTCCCACTTACCTGTCAGATTATGTATTTATATGCTGGAGGAGGGGTGGCTTTGGAAAGTGCACTGACAAGAGGAAGGGAACATATGTTTTCAAAGCTGGGTTGCTATTTCCTATTTTCTGCCTATTTAAATATGCTTTGCTATTGTGCTTAAGTGTTAGCTTGAATGCTAATACTTATTTGTGTAGAATCTCCCATCTGTATTAGCACAGTCAACAGCATAAACAGCGCTTGTCCGCTCATGTCCTGTGCTGGAAATTCATGTGCACAGACATTACAATGTCCATTTTCCTCAACACAGTTTATTCACTGTGTTCAGCACTGTGAACACTTTATGATGACATATTGTCACATCCTGAACACTGCGGTCAGTCACATCTTCATCACAAACTCTGACAGCCCAACAAAGCAGTTGTTTAGCAACCACACAGACATGAGAAATACACTCTTTGTCAGTTATCATCATAAAATAAGGAGACCCCTCCCCACACACTCACAGAACAAAACAACACTCAAATCTATTTTGGTCTGCGTCTATTTATAATTTAGCATTCTGACATTTTAATTTGTGCGACTAGAAAATAGCACTTTCAGTTGCGCTAATATAAACAGATGGTGTCACTTCTGTGTGTGAAGCTCTTTTGCTTTAGTAGGTTTCAAACAAAACTCAAATTTTTAATTATATATTTAAAAAAACAGGCAGGCGAAATTCCCACATTTCAATATCATTTGCGTTTTGATATTGAGTCGGATTTTCAGCAACTTGACTGTTTTTTTTTGCTTTTCTTTTCTCTTATATCTTTCAGGATCAAAGGCTTTCATTAGGTTTAACTCCTCCAAGCATTGTTTGCCTCCCAGGACTACAACAAAGTTCCCTCAGTGTGCCGGATACAATAGAATAAGGAATTAGTTATTCCTGGAATAATCTGACATCAAACACTGAAGAGAAGATAAAAGCGACAATGATGATGGGGAAAATTGACCATATGTTTCCACAGGCAACTGGGCACCCAGAGCAACTCACACCCTGACCTAGAAAACACCTTTAACAGGAAGAAACTATCCACAATGAATATAAATAGGCTGGACCAATTTGAATCTGGATCTACAAATAGACTGGAACAATAGACTGAATTTGAAGTATTCATAGTAGAGCCGAAATCTAAATAAATGTAAGTAACGTTATTGCAATTATTAATTATGGAGGTAGGAATAATAATAATGTCAGATTTCCATTTTCTTCTTATATTTAAATTATTCTTGAAATAGGTTTTTAAAAAAATGTTTAAATCAAATTTGTGTCCAGAGAGTAATAAAATATCATAGGTGTGTATCGAGGATAAACTATGGATTTCTCTGAGGAATCACACCTTTATTACAGCTGAATCCTCACTCACCTCTTTTCATTTACTGTAATTCTACAGTCCAATAAAATAATTATATCTCACAGTTACAGGTTTTTAATCTGATCTCATTAAAATGCTTACCTTTCTTCTGCTGTGTGTGTGTGTGTGTGTGTGTGTGTGTGTGTGTGTGTGTAACCATTGTTCCCTACAACAGAACTTGGTTGAAAACATACTAAATGTTGCTTTTGAGTTTCTGCTTTTGAGAAAACGAATGACTTAAGGAAACATTTGTCTGAATTCTCACTGTGTAATTGTTTGTAATCATCAATAATGCAAAATCTTAAGAGGTGCTTTCGCTAGGCTAGACTAAATAATTGTGATTTGATGTCCCTTCTTGTTGAAATGTTTACAAAAAACTTTAAGGTTTATTTGCATAATGAAGTTTGACAGGAAATTATTTGATTACAGATTTTTTTATCATCTCCTCAGTCTTTTTCCCTCCTTTTTATAACTAGATACACACACAAACAATTAACAAGTGACAAACAAACATGTTCCGGTTAACCTTTACTAGCCTTTCTGCAGTTAGCAACACCACCACCATGTTTATAATTCTCCTGTATTAGTGAGGAGGTGTTGAGGGGCACAGAGAGGAGGGCAGAGGGGCAGAACACTCAAGAGCGGGCAGATGGCACAGGATCAAAAGCCCCAGAGGGACGTAACAAACACAAATATTTGTTCACATCTTGCTCTGAAACACACATGCAGGCAATCATACAGAAGAACATGTGTGCACAGACAAAAGCCACATTTCCCATGTGCCTTGCACAATTTTGTCTGTCTGTCTGTCTGTCTGTCAGACTATTTACCACAGTATTTTCTTTTGTAGTCCACAGCATGGTTACATTTATCTTAAATCCATGTTTTTTGTCTCCATCTGTATATCATTGTATTATGTTGGGCACCCCCTAGTCCCTGAATATTAAATATAAGTTGTAAAAATAGTATGTAAATTAATTCTGTATGTTAAATATATGCTGTTTATTTTACATTACTTTCTTATACAGATCACATCTTAGGGCCGTATGATTCACTCTAACACAGACATGGACGTCCAGTTGCTCACTTGCATATTCAAAGGTAAGATGCAGGGATTGGTCATTCCCATAGAGACTCATTGTCTCATTGACAACACTGCTTGTGAACTTGTGTACAAGAATAACATTAAAATCACAATGATTGTGTTTATATCCCACATTTGCTCCAGCAATCTAGCGCTAGCAATGTTTGGTTGTAAGAATGTTTCCTTAACATTTCTGGTAAATTTAAAAGAAACATTCAAAACTCTTAGTTTGTAATAGATGTTGTATTCATTTTATTTCTTTTTTAAAAAAACTTTTTTACACTTGTTAGTTCTGTAACATGTGAAACGTGCCACTAACAACTTCAATATGTATATATATATACCATATATGTATATGACTTATATATGTATATATATTTTTGAGGTATATGATATATATTGTCAAAAATCTATTCTACTAACTTTAACCAAGAATGTTTTTGATAACTTATGAGAATAACTTTTAGTTAACTTCTGCCAATGTTTGGTGAATGTTTCCTGTTAGCTGTTGATGCCTTTCATGTATGACTATGCTTCAAACTAGCCTAGCCTGACTTGCAGTTCATCTTCCAAGTAGGTGCAGATTCACAGATTTCCCCTCTCCTGCAGAAACCTGTTCTCAGTTTGTGATACGTTGGGCAGAAATTCATGGAAGATTACCAGACGGGCCTGCCAAGCACTGCAGCAGCACCCACAATAGATATGCTTCAGCTTTAAATCCTAAAAGGCCTCACTACATCTGTCAAGCATGCCCTGAGAAGGCTCAGTTAGTTCAGATGTTATCACCACTACGCCTGCATCAAAAGATTTAGTGTCCACCCTGGAGGATGGTTATGTAGCACAGTTTGGAGGGCAACACAACAAGTTGGCTAGACCTGAGGGAGAACGGAGTGAGGTGGAGGAAGGGAGGAGTAAAAAAGGAGTAGGGGGGGGGGGAAGAGCAGGATAGGTTGAAGAAGGGTAAAGATAACCTGGAGATAGCACGCAAAAGACCGCTGGAGGAAACAGGGAGAACGAAAGAGAAAAACACAGAGATGGATGAAAATGGTGTCGGCCAAACTTCTGAACTCCTCATCTTAACCCTCATTTCTCCAAATGCCTCCTTTCCTTCAACACAACCACCACATGAGAGACCGGGTCCACCAGCCCAGTGAGAAACACAAAGCAGAAAAATAGAGATGAAGCATGTGAGAGTGAAGGAGAGAGATAAGAGGAAAAAAGGAGGAAGAGAGACAGAGATAACAGAGTGTGTGAGTCTGTAAGTGGTAGATAGTGAGAGAGATAGTGTGTGTGAGAGAGAGATGGAGATGGCAGCTCTCTTCCCCCTTCTTGGACTCCAGCTAGACTTTAATCTGTAGCCTTACCAGATCATTACAGAGCTACTAGGCCTCTGGGAGCTTGAGAAAAAACTGACACAAGCTCTTCTTCTTCTCTCCCAGCACTGCTTCATCTGGGCTCTATTAAAAAATTTAAAGAGCCCCCAGCAGGTTCTTAGCCCTCAAAATGGACAGTAGCCAAGAAAAAAGGGGGTGGGGGGGCAGAGCTGAGTGGCCCGAGAGTCAGGCAGGGCCTGAACGACCACAAGCCCAGACAGCTCCACCCGGACCTGGGGAGGCTCACTGAGCCCACGCCTGGCTCTGCTCGGCCCACCCGCTTCACACCGCCAAAAGAAAACATGATTAGATTATTATTTCAGAGTCTGCTCAGTGTGTTCAGTTGGAGGGGTGTGGAGGGGGGTTGAACAGCGAGACATTTAGGGGATTAGGACACGCAGCATCCCCATGGGTCAGCTGCTAATCAGAACCCTCACGAGATTTCACCAAGATTTTCTCCTTATGAATAATTTCACCAAAGGCAGAGAAAACGGGCACATTATTTAGAGAGGGAGAGAGTCTTTTGATGTATTTTTCCCTGAATAAGCACGAGTTCTTGAGGATTTCTGCCCCTCAGAGCAACAGGGACCGGCTTATTAAATGCTCCTGCCGCAATGCCTGCGAGCTAGCTGAGATTAATATCAGCGTAACCTGTTACTTAATTCATTATGGGGATACAGGCTAATTTGATTTGATATTATTTTAATAAAGTTCTGTGATATATAAGATTGTTTCAGGCTATCAAAATAATTTTCCAGTTATTACAGTTATTCAGGCAAGTCCTTTGATAGCTGCAGTTGGTCCTGGCCTGTCCTGAATACATTAAGCTTTGAATGATTCATCGCGGCTAAGAAACGCTGGGCTAGGGAAGTAATGTGTTAATGTGGTGATGCTTTCCATGCTGTTTAAAAGGGAAAAGAGTGAAAGAATGAGGCTGAAAATACAGAAAGCAATTGTGTGTCACTCACATCATTTTTAAAGGCTAATCTAGCATTTAACGTAACATGTTATATGCTACAAAAACATTTCTTGTTTTTTTCTTACATTTGTAGCATCGCTGCTTGTTATGAAATATCTTTGTCAGGTAAAACTGAATGAGGTGAGACCAACATGTGCTGGAGAAAATGCGTCTCCTCCCCACGGGAGGCTTGTAAATCGATGCTATATAATCGTTCAGTCTGTGGTGCTATATGTTAATTCGGCGAGTTATGCTGACTGCAGCTTTTTGATATATGAAATGCTTGGTGTAATTTCAGGATTTCTATTAAAGTGTCTGTGAAGAAGCCAACCTCACACAATACTGAATACCTGGTGGTTTATAGTGATTGTTACAAATTATTTTAAATACAAAAACTATTTTTAATAATGTGTATTTACAATGCGTTTTACAAAATAAAGTCTCTCTATTTATTCGTTTCTCTGTTTATCTTCTGCATTGTTCTGAATTTTTTACAATTACTTGTTTGCAATGATGATATAATGACTTTAATATGATATATGACTTGAATGAATATTATTGATTTTCCAACAGATTTTTCTGTCAAAGAATAAAACTGTTAAATAATTATATTTATTGGAAACGGTACCTATTTTTTCACTTTACCAGAAGGGTTGAACAAATCATGAATTAGCATAATTGTGTGATGTAAAGTGAGAAACTATAAGTCTAGAAGAGTCTATAAGCTTTATGTTTTTACCTATTCAGAGACAAATAAGTGTTTGTGTGTGTTGCGGGTTCAGGGATCACAGTGGCAGAAACTGTTAAAGCTCTTCATCTGGAGAGTGAGGCAGGGAGGAAATGGCTGCTATTAAAGTAAAACAACTCTCACATTGTCTGACCCTGTCTGTGATCTCACAGACCTCACTGTAGCCTTTCACACACAGACGACCCTCATAACCTGCAAGCCCAGCAGAGCGCCCAAGCATACAGTCCCCACAGCACTTCATTCAGTCTGCAGACAACCACAGGAACAAAGCAGGAAATGTATCTGTGAGTTCTTCCCTTGATTTCCACTTGATTTTTAGTTTTAAAGCAACAGTTTTAAAGTTTGAGCACAAAAATACATCATGCTTTCATGTCATGAGATTCTATAAGCTGTAGAACTATTTCTCCCTATACAATGGTACAGGAGGGTGAGTTATTATTGAGATTGCACTGAGCTCCAAACTCTGATCACTATCACTAAATGAACAGCAGAAATTCCCCTTTACTGAAAAAACAAAGCACTGAATCCACATCGAAAGCCTTGTTTTCTACCCAGGCAATTGATTTAATTGAAAAGAATTACAATATCAAAACTGACCAATTGCAATTTTAGATCAGAAGAAACACATTCCTCTGTGAAGAACAATAAAATATATTGTTATTTTCCCAAGTCATTCCCTAAGAGAAGAATTTTCCATGGCAAGCATCATTGATATTGTGGTTGATTTTCTTTTACTTTATCTGGGACGAGTCCAAAGTGTTACTGACCGCAGAGCCATTTGTCATTAGTAAATGTTGTTGTTCACCTCCCTTCTGGATTACTGTTGAGTAAAGTCCTCACCTGGGCCTGTTTTAATGCGTGGGCACATCAGCTGAAGCCCCCACTGAGGACCTGTTCCTCACGACACACTTCTGCACAGTTTGCTGATTTATTTTAGGCATTTTAAGAACAGTGCTAGCGCTCTGTTTTTGTTCCCTTCAGACACAGTTTAAGGAAGAATTTCATTTGCTGAAGTTAATGAAAGCAATTGTCAGCAAGTTAAAAACAGGTCAAATAAGTCTTTTTGCAACAACAAAATGAATGATTGTTTTTTCAGGACACTATATGTATATATTTACATACGTACATGCATACATACATGGATGCATTTGTACAGTATATATACTGAAAACTGAGTACTTTCCCAAATTTCTGACAAGTATATTCTTCCGTTGTTTAAAACTGCACATAGCTGCAAGGCTGAGCAAAGTTTAAAGCCATATTTTAATACAGTTCATTTGCATTTTGGACCACATTAATGTATTTGCCACTGTCCATCACGACAAATTCTGGTGTAAATGTGGTCAATAAGTACAAATGTGTAAATTTAAAGGGGAGAAAAACACTTGAAATTATTTTTAGAAAGCTCAAAAAAGCCAAACAAAAAAATATGTGTGGCCCTAATGCGAACTGGTGCAGCGGCAGCTTGTCATTTCCTTGCATGTTCCCTCTCCTGTGAACATGCGATGGCAGGTGATAAAGCACTTTTACAAGCTGCAGTAAAGCCTCACTTGTTGGCTGCCGGATGTGGGAAGAAGGTGATGTCTTTTATGCACTATTATGATATTATTTTTTGTTTTGCATCCATATTTATTGCACCTCAGTGTCCTTCACCCAAGGTGCTGCAGTTATTGCATGCAGGGATTGCATTGTAAAGCCTAACGCATGAACGCATGAGACATCTATCATCATGCCAGACACTGCCACACAGGTTTGTGTTTTTTATCGCATTATTTAACTAATAATGCGAGACCCCGATTTAATAAGTGGACGATGAAGGAGGTTGCGGTCGCTGATATGCGCTGCAGCTGACCTCACTGCAGCTAAGAAACCCCCAAATCTGCAGAGCAATGCAGGAGCCCTTTAATATTGCAGCGCAATATTCTATGAACCGCTTATACAAAAATATGTTTTAACTCCAAAATCATTTTGCTGGGAGTGATAGTGGAGTAATAAAGAAGGTATTGACTACATAATATTGATCGTCTACTCCTCAGGCGTAGAGTGCTGACCTTGGATTCAGTCCACGGTTCCCTCCTCTGTGCCTCCCTGCACACTGGCCACTCAATAATATATTATTTTATACATTTAAGCAGATCAACAGATAACTGCAATACAATCTGAGGATGTGCTGGTGAATTTTTTATGGGTATTTGCCTGTGGGAATTTTGACCATGTGTGACGGGTGATTAAAACGGGTCCTCGGTCAAGTCAATTCAACTGCATGGAGAGAGAGAGAGAGAGAAAGAGAGAGAGGGAGCAAGAAGAACAACAAAAGGAGAAATGGCACAGAGCTTTTCTTTTGATTTGGACTAAATCAGATTATGACCTTGAGGACTGGGTAGCAGGAATGGTAGAATTAGCTTCTCTGAAGTCAAACCCTGATTTATTCGCCAAGTAACCAGCAGAAACAATGGCCATTGATTTGGCCTGAGTAATTGCTGTGTGTGGAGGCAACTGGCAGGACTTTTGTCCTGAGGGTGGAGATGATTGTTAAGGGAAGTGCTAAATGGCTTAACAAACCAGCTTTTACCTCTTTAGCATTAAAGCACACACAGGCGTATTTTTCTGTAGGTGACACATTCAGACAGAATAGATTCCATACATTTTTAATCCTAAGCGTGTTATCAGTTTATATTGGTCCACAAGGAATATTTCCACTTTGGTTATTGATTATATAAGTAATTTTCAATACACAATCTTTAAAAATGTTAACATTTCTTTACTGCTTTTATATATTTTTTTATTTAAATTATTATGAAATTATTTTTAATATTATTGTTTAAACCATCATAATTGATATGTTACTTGTTAATTTACACTACAAACTACAAAATATACTTATTTGTATACTATAAACTATAAAATATACTTACAATGTTATTGTTTATATTTTTTGTTATGGTCTCTCTCTCTCTCTCTCTCTCTCTCTCTCTCTCTCTCTCTCTCTCACTGTGTCCGTAGCAACTTTAGCAACTTTCCTCTGGCCTACATTCTGTTCCTCCAGCACTGCAGCTGGCCAACTAAGCAAACAGTCTCTGCCAGGGAAGAGTTTCTCATCTGAATCAATTATACATACTCATCTCCTGGAGTCAGCCTGCATTTTTCATGCGCACAGAGGGTATTTTATGAGTTAATGTGTCCAGTTGACATGCTGCTGAAAGCAGTGGCCTGTCCCCTTCATTGCCTTCAGCTTTGGCTCTGAAGTCAACATGCAAACAGTCTGGTGCTATGGGCACCATTGCACACATGCACAGAGCCCAGTTCATCTGCTCCGGCCTTAGAGCCTGTGTGTGTGTGTGTGTGTGTGCATCTCATGCAACACAGATAGAATCGGGTACAAACGTGTGTGTTTGTTTGTGTGAGTGTGTGTTCAGTGGATCAAATCTGTTGTTTATTTCAAAGCTGTTTTGGCTGTGGGAGAATAACTTGCTTAGATTTTGTTGCATTTAAGTGTTTTTCTCTTCTCTTGTTCTTCCTTCAAGTCTTTGGTTTTGACGCCTCTAGCTGTTGTTTCTTCTACTTTTTCTTTCACCACCTTTTTATTTCTCAGTCGCTATTATCTGATGTTTGTTTTCTCAAGCGTTAATATGTGGAGTTTAATCTTCCTTTAGAATTTTAGTTTGTGCAGTGATCTATGAGTTTGTGCTCTCTAAACGTTGCAAAAATAAACAAATAAACGAGTGCGTTAAACGCCTCTCCCCACTCATCCATCTTTCTCACCCTCACACCAGCTTGTTCAAAAGGTGTTGCCAGCATCTGCCATTTTTGCATAATGCGCAAGGTGTTTCACAAGGGGTCTGTTCTTGGATGGCACAAATTGCTTTTTTGACCTAGTAATTAACTTGGTAAGACGCAAGAAAGAGCTCGACCGATGAAGATTTTAACATGGCTGCATAAATTATCATTTATGAAACCATAATGTCCTGTCGCAACATCCTGAAGCCATCAGAAGACACACGCATTTAATGGATGGGGTGTGGCAACATTGCAGCGCATCTGTGCATTAAACAGGCAGCATGCAGGATGCATTTTTTAATGAAACAGGTTAACTTTGATGCATCACCTCAAAGTTTGAGAATCTTACACATGGCTTTACAGCAAACACACAGTGCACAGATATGTTGCATGTTGCTCACCCATCTGCATGCGCTCCTGCGTTCATATATTTCCTATTGAAACTGGAAGTTTGGGTGGGGAAAAGAACATTCTTATTAAACGAATCATCAATATTTTTATATTTTAATATTTTGTTAACCTTTAAAAGATGCCACAGAAATGCCACAAAACTCACGAGCAATTTTGTAACCCGCTTTGTTACACAAGCACTTTTGTGCCACTTTTATTAATATTTATAGTACATGTGTGTGGTTTATTTTCATCATTGAAGAACTCCATGTTTTTCTCTCTGTCCTTCACTCCTATTAGGCTATAGTATCTTCTGTCCATTTAGGGGACGCTGAGAGAATTTGCATACACCAACAGAATGTGCAAACAGTGCACTACATCTAAGCACTTTTAATTTGGCCTTTATTGTATGAATGATTCTGAATACAAGAAGCAAACAAGGCCATAACAGAGCGGCCAGCACCTCATCTGCCTAAAACCAGAGTGAGAAACCACTGTGAAATCTTCAAAAGGAGAAGAGGTTGATGAGCTCCCTAAAGAACGCTTGGACTTGTGCTGTAAAAGAAAAGATTTCGCCAGTGTGTGCAATTTTAATTGCGCTCCTATTGCTTGCCCCCAGCCCCCTTCTTTCTCCAACTCTCTCTCTCTCATTCCCTCGCTCTATCTCTCTGGCCTTCAAAGGGAGTCTCATTCACTCTATTTTAATTTCATAAAGTAACCCTGAGGACAAAAGCAAAGCCACTCATGTGCAAAACTTCTTTATTTCAGAATGACATTACAATGTTATTGTGGAGTGTGACACCATGGAGAGTTCTAGCAGAGAGGTCTTCAGCTTCTCCCGGCGTGTACTGCGCTCACCTGCAGCGCCCGCTGATACATTTATAATGTACTCTGTAGTAAATGCTCATGAAAGGTAATGAAAATTAGTCAAACCTGTCCTCATTATCCCACTATATCACCTCAGCTGAAAGTAAAGATGTGTTCACTTGACTTTTGCATGCTTTTATATAACAGGCTACCTGCCAAGGCAGTGACCACAAATTGTGAAGAATCTGCAAGAACCGTTTCTGCAAGAGTCAGCTTGCCCCTGTCTTTGTTTGGCATTCCTTATGCACTTGTTTTTCTCATAGGCTCAGGACGTATCTCTGAGGGCCGTGTAAGGTAAGCTGTGTGTTGTCCACCTCGCCTCGCAGCGATGAATTTCTGACAGAAATTGTCTGCCTTTGTTCTGACTTCACTTTTTTTTGTGAGGCTGTAAAAAGCTGTAAATGTAGAACAGCTAAAGAGGTCAAA
The DNA here is from genome assembly GCA_036877545.1 of Yasuhikotakia modesta. NCBI lineage: Eukaryota > Metazoa > Chordata > Actinopteri > Cypriniformes > Botiidae > Yasuhikotakia > Yasuhikotakia modesta. Next base: position 13,010 of record JBAJNP010003017.1, on the reverse strand, counting down.
CGTGTAGCAAAGCGCAGCGCTGGGAAACTTAAAACTGACCACAGAACAAAGAGCTCTCTCTGCAAGTTAAACAGACTCAGTGGGATTCTCAGAGGGAAGAGTTTTTCCAGTGATGACATTGGGAATTAGGAGCAGACATATGACATCAGATCAATAACAGGAAGTTTTGTGAATTAAGTTAAACTGGGTTTTCCATTCAAGATTTTTTGCCATAGAAGTAATATTTCATAATAATGAAAAAAACTTATTGTAGTGTTCTAAATAATTTTTTATGTGTTTTGTTAGAAATAGACTCATTTTAGTAATTATTTTTTAAATAAAGCTTTAAAATAGTCCAAATGCATTTAAATGTTTTTCTTAATATATTTTTGTAATTTCCAGTAGAAGATTTGGTTGTCATGGTGATGTTAAAATCTAAGGTTTTATAATAGTTTAGCTTGTGACATGCTCTCAAAACCTCTTTGAGAGTTTTGCTCTGAGCTCACACACAGAGGCTTCAGGCAAAAATCAATGCACATACAAGTTTTCAGTTGTTTTGTGATATGTAATGTGTGTTAGCATGAAAGCCACATTGCAGACAAAGTATAGCGGCTCTTAAGAACAATCACGTCTGTCTACAGAAACATTTAACAACTTAAAGGGGACATTCCAGAGGGTGTGTGTTACCAGTGATGAGTTTTGGCAACATTACAGAAGATTCCAGAATTCTCAATGGGTTAAATTTTGCACCTCATCTGTGAAATTGAACTGAATAGTTTTACATTTATTCGGTCAATGGAGTATCTGTTGAGTGTTTTATAAACCCCCAGCTTGACTCACCCCCACATAATTCTCCAATAATTTTCTCTTTTTAAAGAAATGATGAATTCTCTCCAAAGAATGAATTCTCTACAAATTATTTTATTTAAGAAAAGCGACGGTTCTCGTGTTTTGTATTCCTCTGGCTTTACGCTGTTTCTCTGTCTTTTGTGAGCTTTTGGCCCGAATGTCTGAATGATGAGTGAGACGCTTTCAAAGTTCAACAGGGTTTTGCTGTTCAAAGAGCAGGACCATTGATCAGGCAGCTCTTAGGCCAGGGATAAAACCCCGACTCCAGGCAGGATTTGCAGCTAATGCCCTGGTCTCTCTGGAGCATGAAGAAACACACACACACTTCTCATCACACCAGTGACGATACTCCAGTTATGTAAGTGTTAATGATTCTAAGGATTCTAATCTCACTAATGTTGCTAATGATGTTTCTAGCTCAACTGGTAGAACGTTGCATTAGCAGCGCAAAGGTTGTGCGTATGATCCCAGGGAAAACAAGTCCTGATAAAAATTTATTAAAAAAATGTATACCTTGAATTAGTTGCAAGTCACTCTGTATTAAAGCATCTGCCAAATGAATGAATGTAAATGTAGTGAGGGTCATGTCAAACCGCAGATTATCAGAGGAACCTGCAAATATAAACCTGAGCTTTTAATTTACATGCACCTGGAGTGATTTCAGAGACGAGCGGATGGGAAAAGCAGATGCGCTCTCTTGTGTATGAAATGAATGTGGACGGGTACGCTGTGAGGAAGTCATCACTCTGGGTTTCTGTGAGTACAGCAGACCAGGAAAAAACGTTACATAGAGGCTCATCGTGGATTAGCCACCACAGGTTTAATTGGTTTGTGATCTATTTATGGAGTGATTTAGCGACATGTCAAATTCCTCAGAGACGCTCACTAATACAGTATATATTTCATTAAGGATTTACAGCATCTTATTCAAATGTGCCTTGACAACAGTTATTTTTAAGAAAGTCATTATCTCATTAAAAAGGAATACATTTACATTTACAAAAATATCATAATACATTTTTTTGTATTGCAAGTATTTCAGAAGTGCATTTAAGCGCCTTATAATTCAGTTTTGTTAAATAAATAATTTAATAGTTTAATTTAATAGTAATAAATGTTTGATAGAATTTGTATAAAAGTTTGTATTTATCTTGTAGTTTCTAGTTGTAGAGCTTAAATTGGCACTCTGTAAAATGTTACAGTTTTATTCAATTTTTATAGACAATAATTTGTGATAATTAACCTTACGGTCTCTAATAGAATCAAGCCTTTTTACCTCCAGAGCCTGGCTGCTGTTATCCTGACCGGCCACTCTCACAACCACCCACTGTCACCTCTGTGTCCATGCCTCATTTCCTGACATCAGTGCTGGGAGTTGAACCTGTTCCATGGATAAGTGATGGGACTGGGAAGAGAAAGCAGGTATACGCATAGATGCCAGACAGAGAGTGAGGAAAGAGAGAAGGAAGGCCGGGCTCAAAGGGAATGCAGACAGGATACCCCTCAGAGCTTGCTGCACTTCATTGGGCAGGAAAAGTGAGGAAGACTGGGAATGGGACAGAAACACCTGCCTGTTCTCCGGCCAGCGGAGCATAAACAAGCCAGTCAGCTCTCTGAAGATGAGTTCATCTCACCTTGAGCACATCTGCATCGCAGGCCATGCGAGCGCAGCCGGCAGTTCGGCTGGTCTCACTGCTCAGGGACACGTCTGCCTGCTAACTGCCTGGCAAGCGACTGAGAGACTGTGAGGGGACTGTTTCCTGCGCAATACTTTAATACGGTGCTATTTGTTTCCTGCTGTAACCACTGGTTTCCATTTAATTATGTTGATAAATGAAATCGTATTCCTGGGAAGAGATTTATTTTAGCGTAAATCACAGATGATCGTTTGAAAGTAGCACAGATATAGGCAAAGACAGGTAAAGATGTAAGCAGCTGCGATGTTGTTTTATTAGGTAACATTTACACAACATTTGACTAGTGTTTCCCGCTACACATCATCCCTCTATATGCTAACATTACAGCCAGACTCTGTATTTACACACACCAGGTCCAGGTTGTCCACAGAAGTTGCCCTTAAATCTGTGTGTTGCACCTCGTCCAAATGAACAAGTAAACAAAGCCCCCCATGTCCCCCGACTGTATTAATCATTCAGACGACATATTGGCATTCTTCAGACCCGGCTGCCTTGCTTCCAAATTAACACCTCCAGGTTCAAGGGAATAGAAATTAACTAAATTATCTGGCAAACGCAGATGCCCCACCATGCCCCCCACCACACACACACGTACCCTCGCTGACCTAATATGCCCTAGGAATAGCTGTGATGCAGAAGTGCTAATGGTCAAGAAATCATTTATGACAAATGTAACAGATATGCTATGCTTTTTAAAAAACAGCTAAACCAGGAACACACAGGCCAGGACTAGCCTAGCATTACTTTCCTGTCTGTTTTTATGTGATTTTTGTTGCTTTTTTAATACAGTGTTTTTGTCCGTCTCATATACACACTCTTACTTGCCCCCCTCACAACTGCTTTATGGCAGCTGTCTATATATGCTAATCTGTGTATAAATAAACAGTTGCTACAGGAACTATTTCTCCCATTTTTTTGTTTTTTAGTCTTTGCTGTGACTTGTTCTGAAACCAGGTAAACTCTCCTGTAAGTAGAGTTTATCCTTCTTGTGTAAGAAGAGTTTTATTTATGACACAAACCCCACCAGCACAGCAGCCGTTACAAGTGAAGCATCTCTCCAAAGCCAAAGACAGAGAGAAATAAGGTGCTGTCACTTTAAAAGAATTCTTGAGACCATGCCAAGCCAGCGTCTGCAACAGTCCCCTGGCATCACAGGATGCCCGCCCAGGGCTCTATTTGCATAGCATATTCAGGGCATGGCTCTCCTTTTTATTGTTTTTAATCAGTGCTGGATGTCAACACAATAAATGAAGTTGCTAGCGAAAGTGAAATTTTTAGCACATCTGGGATGTGCATTTTCAACCATTCATCATGGGCCGTATTGAGAGAGAGGAGTTTCAGAAAATGTGGTAATCAATGGAGGAGCTCCATATGGTGGGATCAAAGGTGTCACAGAGTGTGCGGTTCTGCTTTATTGCCAGCCAGTGCTGTTAATTGGACAACAAGATCAGAGGCAATATTAAAATCCAATTAAATTGATATGAACAGATTGCCAAGTGATGTACACTAATGTATAATTGAGTATCAAGCAAATGCGACTCGGCCGTCTTGTGCTCTACCTCCTGAATAAATGATGGAGCCGTAGAGGACAGGAACAAGTTTGCACATTTGCTTTGCCACTCTGGGCTCTTATTAGTTAGTTTCTTAGCAGCTTATTATTTTTTATCTTTTCTGGCTGATGTTCTTAAAGGGACAGCATATTTTTTGAGTTTACACGCACAAATAGCGTGTGTTTGTATATGAATGTGTGCATTCTCACAGGTTTATGTTGTAAGAATGTTTCTGTAATGTTTCCATTAGGGGACAAAAATGTTTAAGATTAAGGAATGGTTAAAATAAGCTTTTTAGACTTTTTAAAAATATATGGTTTGTTTTTGTTTTTTAGACTTACCAAAAACTTTTTTAGACTTTTTTATAATAATGCTACTGCTTTGTTATAGAAACGTTAATCAAACATTTTTTAAATCTGTAACATTTTTACAACGTCCCACTAATTATTTAAGAATAACATTTTTGAGGTTTTCAGATGTTGGGACACTATTTTGCAGACCACTGAGGCCACTGATTTCCTGACAAGCTAAACTTGGAAGACAGCCCAAAACAATCAAAGTTCATCTAAACCCAGTCATTTAATATTTTAAGGGCAACCTTAGGGCTTATAGCAGTCGTTCTAATACACGGCACTGGGGTAATGATAAGAAGATTTGCATAGCTAATTATAATGACATATCATGGCCCTGAGATGGTTCATTCGTTCTGAATCGTGTCTGTGCCGTTCGGCTGTGTTTTGGGAGGGGCTGTACTGACGGCTAATGTGAGGGGCAGAGTTCTGCTGCTTCATTATATTTGATGGAGTTTTGGGAGGAGCAGTCTGTGGTGTGTGCCCATCTCTGTGCCCAAGGCCATGCCCACACAAAGGCCCGCAGAGCAGGTGCTAACAAGGTCACAGTGCCTCTGAGCCATCTGGGCAGAGGCTGGTGCATCATTACTGCCCCTCTCTTTGTGCAGAGCTCTGTTTCTGCAGCCACCGCCACCAGAGCTCAAAGGAATCAAAAGACACTTGCTTTCTTTGGAGGACTGTGTGTTTAACTCGAAGCAAACAAAAGCAGCAGTAATTGGTTTGGAACAATCTGTCGCTGTGATGTGTTTGTCACAATGAGCAGTTGGTATTGCATTCCTTTTATGTTGTTTCTGCACTTTTTAGTTTTGTTATTTATTTAAATTTAATTGAAGAAATCATTTTAATACTACCTTTGGATAAATATAGTCTATCTATATAAATCTGTCCGTCTTTCAACCTAGTTAAATCCTCTTTTTTTTCCTGTTGATAAAGGCTATAAAGGCAGTTATCTGCATTAGCCCTCACACTGCAGCTAACAGTCCATCGGTAAGAAACTGTGAGTATAAACATACAGAATGTTTCCCCAACTGCTACTGGTTAGTTATAATTTATTCTGAGTAGTTTAAGTATGATAGGCCAGAGGTACAAATGTAAAGCTGTTTGTTCCTCTCATTTTTTTCTTGTAAACATCTGGAGGAAATTGGCTTTTCATGATCAAGAACTGCCTTTAAATATCGCCTTAAATCTGAGATTACGAAGGGCTACCGCTGCAATAATCAAAAAATTACAAACCCAGAAGCTGGACACAGACCAAGATTTCTGCAATGAGTGAATGCTGAGGGAAAAACTGCCACCGCCGGAGTCTAGTTTGTAATTTACGATTAGCCTGGACAGAATGGTACGTGCTCAGTTCTGTATAGCTGGAGACTGTTGGTTTCCTTTATAATGCTAAGTATGTATGGATGTGTTCGATGGGTGTCTATGATTTGTGAGTTTACGTTTTGACACGGCCAAAGCTGTATGATTCTGATTTATTCCTGCAAAACCTTTGATTATAGTTGGCTTTTGTGTAGCAATTAGCATTGCAGGGGAATATCCCATTCTGCTCTCTGCTCATTTTCCTCTATTTTACGACTTGGCGGTCTGTCTCTGAAAGGCTTTTGGCTGTCATTATGTGGTTACCTGCTTGACATTTCGTCTTTGCTTTAACCAACTGACGTTTTCAAATGGAGGTGTTTGAAATTTAGAATAATCAGATGGCCAAAACCGTAGCCTATTAAGGCAGGTAACCACAGCCAGACCTTTTGACTTGACTTGCGCTCCAAAACCATTTCAAAGGCAACAGAAGACTGTAATCTTTCTGTTTATTTAAAAGATTTGAGGGTTCTATTTTGTGGTCGGCCATGTGGCATTCCAACAAACATGAAAGAGAAGGTTCCATTCATAAAGAAACAGCAGCTCTTATTACCGGAGAACCCACACACACGGAACCGAGTGCACACGCAGGCCTGCACTTATCCTCATTTATTGGGGCCTATTTCAGCAGAGCTAGAGCCATAAACATTGATTAAAAATTCATTCCACATTCAGTTGATTTAGAGAAGGACTATTGCGTTGTACTTGTGTTATTTTGTCACCTAAAATATAGTTTAACAAACCAGTTTTTTTCACAGTTAGCCAGCGTACAAACATACAATTCTGTCTATTAAGTGGATTAGTCTATAGTTTATTAATGAACAGCAATAGCAATGAACATAAGTCTATTAATGAACATAGCAACTTAAGATCTGAACCTCACAGTTGAGAATGGCAACCAATAGCCAATAAGTGTTTGGAGGAGGTGTGGCTTTAAAAACTACTCTGAGGAGAGGGTGGGATTCAAAGATTTCAAAGCTAGGTTGCTATTGCTATCCTCTAAATTTCAGTGGTGTTTTTTTCCTTATACCATTTGCAGTAGAATAGAGACTGAGGTTTCTAAAAACATCCAAAGCCCTTCCTGAAGGATTTTCCAAACAGCACTAATTAAATATGTGGCTTCTAATCTAGTATATACTTCTAATCCAGTAGGCACACAAAGGCAGCTATCCTAATCCACAGTGTTAAAAACTGCCTATACATTTAATAGGAATATTGGACTGCAGATAGACAACATTTTTATGAGTAAAATACTTCTCTGATCTGTTACTGTTCCTCATCATCTGTCACACTCAATAAGACACAACATGGCCCTTTTTGGGAACTACTATGGACTCTTCCCATTAAGTTTAAAAAATAGGGATGACATTCCTACTGGATATTAAAAACCTGTCAAAATTCTGCTCATGCATCGCTCACAAGAAAATCCCTTGTATATCCCAACACAATAGAGTGACATTTAGGCAGAAGGGAAAAAAGGGCTAAACTCTGTCTTTCTTGTGGGAATCCTTCAACTGACCTGAAATAACAGCATTAACTTGAAAATCCCAGATTAAGCAGACAGGTAGGAGCACGGCTGCCCTCCAGGAAGTGTTCGGGGTGGAAATGGGGTGGGATGGGGAGGGGCAGCAGAGAAAGTACACCACGGGGGGCTAATACTCCCATGCCAGGCCACAGCTGATCCCCGCATTGACTGACAGGGTGCCGTACATGGACCTGCATACAACACGGCCCACAGAGAGACGGATTCAGCACAGTATGACAGCACCACTCAGAAACCTTCTTTGAATGTCTTGTGAATTCACAAGTAAGTGTAGCACAACTGCATCTCTGCAAACTCTGTGTAATCATATATAAAGTTGTTGTTTTACTAACTGCAGATGCAGTACTCATACAGTAATCATTTGAGTATTTAAAGCACTGCAATGCACTCATTTCTGCAGAAGTTAACTACATGCCCCAAAAAGCTTTAGAAAATGCTATACAGATCAAGAATGAATGTGAGGATGCTTCTCTCTGAGGAAAGCATTACACACGCTTACTCAGCCTATCCCAAACATCCTTTGCTAATGATGGCCACGCTAGTCGCTACTCACTAGTGACCCTAAACTTACCTACACAGTTCAATTTACACTTTCTCCTCAGATTTTTACAGGAAAAAAATGGATAACCTGGGGAATAATTTGAAAAGCAAGGCCAATTAAATGCTTTAAAAACATGTAAATGTGCTGATGGTGCCAAAAAGAGACGGCAGTTTTTTTGCTCAATTGCCTTCGCTGCTGAAAAGACTCAGGCCAGGGTGCATGTTTGGGCAACAGAGAGAAAAAGAAGAAGGACTTGAAAAGGTTTGAATGCTTAGCCTAGTCCTTCAGCAGGACCCCGAGCGCAGTAACCTTATATCAAAGACAGAGTGTCGAACAGGGAAGGGAACTACATTAATTATTAAAGCGCTTTTGGTAACAAGCTGTGTGTCGGTAGATGCCTGTTGTAAGGACGACTTCCTCCTGTTTCCAATTATCTACTTTTAACAGTTGTGTAAGATGTGACTTTCCCAGGTGCCCACGGACAGGTCTGGCTGTCATGGCCAAGCGGGTGAGAGTTGTGTGCATAAATATGCATAAAGGCTGAGAAAAATGTAATAACTTCAGTAAGACATTACTTTTTAGACTGACTATTACTATTAGACTGACCAATAGACAGTAGACAATGAAATTGATGTTTTAAATTGATGTTATTTGTGAAATAAGGAGTCAAACCTGAAGGCCACAATTCACGTTTAAAAGACTTTGCTTAGATTTGCCAAGATATCAAAATTGAGTGCAATTCAAAACTTTCAGTCAAAATCAGCTACAATTACTGAACTCTTCATTTTGAGAATGCAGTTGATGACCTCATTGTAGTGGAACTGGTGCTTGACATTCACACACAGACAGAAATCTAAACCTGTGCTGAAGGTCTTATTGGACGGCATCTCAGACACTTGGACAATTTATTCATTATCTGCCACAGTCTCGACAGCAGCAGGCCTGCACTCTGCCAGTCAGATTTGCCTTATCAACTGACTTTCAGTTTTTTGAATTTTCTGCATTATTTGGTATCTGTGTATCTGTGTAATGCACTACAGTGGACAGTCAAAACAATCTAAAGATGCTGGTATTCTGTCAGTTATTCATCACAAAGAACGGTGGTATTTCAGCTTTATTTAGTTAGTTTTGTTCATTGCTATAAATTGAATGTATAAATTAATTAAACTGAAAATTTTAACACCATCAACAATTTTAGGTTGTAAGTCTCCCTAACATTTCAACTAGGTAGCAAAAACATACAAAATATTATTCTAGAAAGTTCTAGAAACATTTAAAACAGTTTTTTAGATTTTTTTGTATTTGTCATTTGTATTCATTTGTTTTTTAAATTCCTTTTAAACTCCCAAACACATCCGCTAGCAACCTAAAATTAACATGTTTTCATATATAATGTACACCGTTAAAAATTGTTCTACTAACATTATTGCAAGAACATTTTTTAAATAACTTTTAAAGAACATTTTCTGAGAACGTTCCCTGTTAGCTGTGATAACGCTTTCCTTTATGATCATACAGGCCGTGGCATCCAGCGAGGGACCTCTGTTGGAGTCGCTGTGAGTAAATACCTTTGTATTACACAGACAGTAAAAGTTAAACACCCTCACTATTGTGTCAGTTGCAGTGTTATCACATTAAACACACTGTTCACCACACGCCACCTCAGCAGGATTCCACTGAAACTCAAACAGACCTTCCATCCACACTGTGAGTGAGTGGCTCTCGGTCAGCGTGTGATTTGTTTACACTGACTGATGGCCTTTCGCCCTCAGTCAGACACTCCGGACTGTCACTTTACACGTCCACAGCGGCATGCCAATGAGCCATTTAACACCCCCCAATAAGACCACCAGCCAGCAGCAAGCCCATCATGTTTATTGGGCTCAATAAAACTCTTTCTTCCTCAGGCAACAGCAGATAACAGTTGGGCAATATCTCTCTGGCATGTCTGCCAGAGTTCTAAATATTGCCGTTATGATAACAGAGATTGTGTATCATTGCACCACACATCAGTAATACACTCAGACACACTCTGCAGTTATGAACAGTTTTATATTGCGGTGATGAGAACTTCAGAAAGCTTTGCATCTTTCCCACAATCTGAACTTAATAATTCTATCAAATATTGAGTTTCATGTTATCATGTTTAATTCATTTGTATAATTAAAATATTAATAATTGAAATTAGTATTAATATTCTGCCTCAAATATGCAGCCTTTGCATTAGGAACGTGTTGAGATTGATAAAGATAATTATGTGATTATTCATTATTTTGGTAATTTTAAGTGTCGGATTGATGTTGTGCAACCAAGATGAACAAAGAAGTTTGTTTCATGGGTGCTTTTAAGAAGACCCAGCTTTTAATAAACCAACTTTTCACAACATGAAACGTTTGACAAAAGAGCAGAATTGAATGTTGTTGGCAAACATTAAAAACAACAAGTAAAACTGGCCTGTGCAGTAGGTAGCTGGACTGGAGTCTATTCAGATGTAGTTGCTTCAAATATCTTCAAAGCCAAGTGGAACAGAAACCTTTGTTTTTTGCCCGGTACATTGGCTTACACCTGACCCTGTTTCTTCAAGCCTGTTGTAGGATTACAAGTTCCTTTAGTACTGCCTGATAGTAAAAGCACTTTTTTCTCATTTATAATTCATCTTCTCCTGATTTATTATTCATTTGATCTAAAATTTCATTAATTTTCTAAAATGTTCCAATTGGGTTTTTCTAGTTCAGGCAAGAAATTCTTTGTCCCTTTTTATAGACGCTATTATTCTTTTATGTCTCATGTTGTAGAGGTTATCGTCTTCTAAGGGCAAACAGCATTTTTAAAAGTTTTAATCAGCCCCTTTAATGAAAGGGGTCAATGTCAGATTGTTGAGATTATGTCTTTATCTGTCATGTTTCTGTCACTATTGTTCTGTCTCTCATTCATGGTCTTTTAGCTGTTCTTTCTGTCTCCCGAATGAAACTGCTGCATTAATTACAAACTGCAGCACATGGCTGGTCAAACTGGAGTCCTTATATAAGAGACTGAATATAAATTACTTATGACTTATAGCTCCTATTATAAATTTATAGCTCCTATTATAGATATAGTCTTATTACAGATTATTTTCATTATATATATTTTTATATATAATGTTATTGCAATTTAATTTTTTTAAATCTGGCAATATTTTTCCTCACCATTCCTTTTGTATAATTTCTGTATTTCTGTATCTGTAATTTCTGTATTCTGTATTTCTTTTAGTAACCATATTACAGCATTGACTCCAGTCCTGAGTTTAATTTATTTTAGAAGGCTGCTTTAATCCTTGACACACTTTAACCTTATTTAGTCAAAGCTGGTCATTATAAACTGGACTAGAAGCTTTTAAAGTGTCCACACTGAAGAATCCAGGTGATGAAATTAACTAGTTTATTATATTCGCTCTAGATTATGCTATGACATTGTGGAATGCAGTTAAGGAGTTCCCATTTAAAACACTTCCAGCCAACAGAATCATTTTGGGGTCCTAAGGGGATGAGATTTTGTGAGGGATAAGATTTCCCTTCACATTTTGTTCCTGGTATAGACTATACATTTTACCTTCATATAGCCAATGCGTTTGCAAGCTCCAATCTCAGAAGTATTATCAGGTGCCCGATTTGGTCAAATTTGCATCTGGCAGTATCAGTGTGGGCCGTTTTTAAAGATCAGAGGTTCAGATCAGTCACAGCACAGCTTAGCATTCATATTGATAAGAATGATACTCAAAGCAAGGCTTAGAAATGCATTTGCCATGTCAAAGCTGGACAAATTCCCTGCTGCTTGCTATGAGCTCGTGTTCCTCAGAGGTTTAAAAGAGGATGAAACAAGGAAGAGAATCAGGTGTAGTGACAGTGAGTTAGACCAGCACAGGTAGATGGAGCTGCCTCAGACAGTGAATTGTGGTGATTTCTTACCGTGGTGCTAACATAGAGTTTTGGACAACCAGTATTGATTTCAGTATTTGTTGTTATAATTTAATGATTTAGTTTTTTACTTGTTTTTAACATTTCTGATTTTCATTGGGTGAATTTTTTAAAGAATACTTTTGCCAACTTAATATATTTTATTTGTTTTAATTAATAGAAAAGTTTTAATAGTTTGCCTGTTCTGTACCCTCGCACACCACAGTTCCTACAATGACAAATCGCTCAATTTCCCCAGCTGATAAATATACACGTCTTTTACAAAGCAGAAAAAAGTCATAACATGTCTGTGATTAATTTCATATAGTGAAAGGTTTACATATATAAAAGACACCATAAACATTCTATAGGGATGATAGCAGTTACCATTAAGTAATATATAGATGACAGTTCCACACAGGCAGGGCAGCGGCAAACACACAACATGAAATGAACAGGCAAAGTGAACACGCATTCTTATTGCATGCAGATTTTTCTGCTGCAGCATGTGGCAGTCTGGCAGTGGTGGTGGAGGGGCCGCTGGCCTGCGCCGGGGGGCATGCTGAGGATAATTGCAGGACCAGCATATGAGAATGAGGCCAAGCAGAGCAGTCTGCTCAGGGGGGTCAGTACACTGCGCTCACAGCTGGTCATTAGTGACCCACGCTGAAAGGAATATGGAGCTATGCTAAAAACCTATTAAAATTTTAGCTGAGCGGCTGTGGCAACATTACGGGAGAGAGGTGAGGGAGGGAGATTAATCTTTATTGGGCGATTAGCACATACAGCCTCCGGCCGCTGAAGTGAGGGGAGGCTGGGGTTGCAGAGCACAGCACTGATACACACCAACTCAAACTGAGTCTCTGTGGACTTGTGGGTACACTGTAGTCTCAGTTTTAGACCCAGGCTTTTAGGCCACAGTCTGTCATGTGCCCAGCTAACAATTATAGATTGTAAGAATGTTTATATTAATGTTTCCATTAAGTAACAAAACAAGTTTTCAAACCATTCAGTTTTTCTTGATTCGCTATAAAAACATTATTCAAACATTTTTAATTATATAACGTTTTTAAAATGTTCCACTAACTATGACACACAGTATTTCTAATATATATATACAGGGAGTGCAGAATTATTAGGCAAGTTGTATTTTTGAGGATTAATTTTATTATTGAACAACAACCATGTTCTCAATGAATCCAAAAACTCA
>JBAJNP010003016.1:0-42869 GCA_036877545.1 Yasuhikotakia modesta | reverse complement strand
TCACATAACACACATCACACATAACACACTTAACACACATCACATAACACACTTAACACACATCACACATAACACACATAACACACTAAACACATCACACACATAACACACTTAACACATCACACCACACACATAACACACATAACACACTAAACACATCACACACATAACACACATAGCACACATCACATAGCACACAACACTTAACACACCACACACATAACACACTTAACACATCTCTCTCCAGATGTAAGTCTACGCAGATGTAAAGTCTGTAAATGCTCATGAATGAAATGTGTATCTTGTCACCTTTCATTCAAACTTGATTCGCTTTCATTGTCGGTGTGTAAACGTGCATCAGAGAGGCGTTTGTAATGTGTGTGTGTTCAGTGCTGGACCATAACTCACACACTTCACTGGTTATGTGTGACATCCCTGTTTAATGTCAGACTGTAGGTAAACGCTGTTTTCCTGCATATGTTTTAACCAGTCATTCATTCCAGTTACAGTATAATTTATAGTAATTGAGGTGGTTTTTAATTTGTATGTTTGTTCTTTCAAACGAATAGATGGAAAATGTAGGTATAGTGGAGAAATCTAGGCTGTATAACCACTACAGAGATTTTTCTGTTTTGTTCGTGGAGTTTTCATGCCTTTCTGTAATCTGGAGTAAGTGTGGGATTCAGAATTCAGTGTGATGGTAATACAGTCTGAAATAAAGCCATGATTTTGAGGAAAGTTGAGATCTTGTCCTCTCGTGACCTGTCTGACTCTCCAGATCTCTAATTTAGGAGCTAAATCTGGTGGTTGTAGTTTGTTGTCATCCTCCTGATCTGACGACAGCGTCAGCCGTGATGTTTCAACATAAACAGGAGTCGCTCTGAAACTGCTGTGTGGTTTTCAGATGACAGAATTACTTCTGAAGCAAAAGACACGTTTCTCTGAATCAGAGCGAGTTATACAGCCAGCGCGTTTCTTCTTTTCTTTTGTGTTGAGTTTAAAGGATCTTTTGTTTTGCTTTACCTTCATACTCTTGACATCAGGATTGTTAAATTCTTTGACTTCTCCAAGCCAAACTGCTGCTAAAATCTGTGTTTTTAAGTCCAACACTAGTTTTGCTGTTTCTCAGACCCATGTCCAGATTCTTCCTTTCAACCAATCGGTGACTCATACGGGCTAAAAATGTGTGTGATCTGTTTTCATTTCAGAGAAGATGTATCGATTCATCATCACGCAATAATCTGGTCCTTCCAGTCCGCTGCATTTACTGCGTCGGATCCTGCGGACAGCGACAGAGCTGCTGTTCTGCTGCTGGCCTTCCAGACATGCAGAATGTGTTGTTAGGCACCGTGCTGCGGCTGCTATTGTAAAGGTTTACTTTCAGCATATTTAAAACAATAATAAAGATAATGTGGTGCAGCCCAATAATGTAAAACTATTAACATGACAGGCTGGATAGAAACATTACATTGTTTCTGTCAGAACAGAGCAGCATGTGAGCCATTTTGACACCAGAAGAGAAAAACCCAGTGAGAGGAAGTAATAAAACTATTTAAGTCTCAATGATCTGTTTTTGGAAAAAGTGTGAGTGAGGCTTTCCAAATTCTCCGGTTTTCCTTATTTTAACAGAGATTGGTGAGAGGGTGACAGAGAGAGACTGGGAGAGAAAGTGGCTCAGCAAAGGATTCTGGGAATTGGGAAAGTTTGTTTTCGTCGCCTGGCAAAAGCATCTTTAAGAAAGATTTTCAGCTCATGTAACCGGCACTGTTTTTAGATTTACTAATGATTTAACCAGCCCTAACCACAGATTAATGATACGAGAAAATAAACTGTGTCTGGCTTTGGTGTTGCGTTGGAAATTGTTTCTTCTGTACGTGTTTTTTTAAAATGCTTCTCGAGTTTAATCCCTCAGTCTGTGTTCTGCCAAGTTCTGCAGCAGAATGGAAATACTGGCTAGTCATCGTTCTCTTCTCAGACATTTATGGGAAAACAACGGCTGTATGATCTGAAAGAGAAATCAAAACAAACCCAAAACTGTTTAACCTTCTGTCACTTTTGCTCTTGAGCTGGGAATATTTTGTTTGGGTAACATGGAGTCATTTGAGTTCGGGAAGCGATGAATTCTCACGTTTTGTGGATAAATTCCTCTGTACTGTGACCTTGCAAACCGCACTCATTGTTGTGGTTTTCCCAGAATGCTCGGCACTGAGGGAAACACTCTCCCAATGTCCGAATTATTTTCTCAGTTTTTAATTTAATAAAATGTGAGATGAAACTAAATGTTAACCTCAGATTACTTTAAATATCCGTTTTTGAAAATTAAATTTATTGGTGTTTGTAAGTGACGCTGTTTCCTCTCAGACCTGATATGGAAACACAGCTGAGTAAACACGGTCACCAAAATGTGAGCCAATGATATCAGAGGTCATTTACATTAGAAGAGTTAAAGGTGCAGTAGCGAATGTTAAACGAAAATGGTCCATGTAAAAGTAAATTACTAAACTAAACTGTTTTTGACTAACATGATTACTGTTAGTGGCAGAAACGCCGCGCACTGACAGATGAGAAACACTCTGAGGTTGTGTTAGAATTACAATTGAAATGATCTGCATTCGCGGCTCCTCACTGAGGGCCAATGAAGCGTGCGGGGGGGTCTGAAACGCTTTCCTCCCCTCGATTCTCTCGTTTAGAAAGATCCTCGTCCCCGGTGTGCATTCCTGCATAAATATGTGCTTATCTGTGGCGCTTTCTGTGTGTGATGAGGAATGAGACGCTCTCGGAGGCCATGAGCGTTTTGTGTCTTGATGGCTGTTATGCTTTCTAAACAAAGGTTTAAGAGTATATTTATTTTTTATTATTATCTTTTTTTTGTTATTTGTTATTATAGAGTAGATATTAGTGTATGTATGTGTAGCTTTTTGATGTATTTATGTACGTTTCCACAAAACGCTTGAACAATCTGACTTCACAGTTCCATTTAAATGTGAGTTAGCGGCTGATGTTTTGTGTCCGTCCGCAGGCAGCATGAACGTGTCTCTGGCTGAGGTTCTGCGGGTCAGAGGGGGACCCCTGCAGGAGGAAGAAGTGTGGGCCGTCCTGAACCAGAGCGTAGACTGTCTGAATGAACTCCTCCGCAGAGGTACAGTAAACCTCCACTTGTTCTTCAGAGCATCAGACTCACAGCCTGAGATCTTCTGACACAATCAAATCTGTAATCAGACGCTTATCTACAACATCTTCAGCTCGTGGTAACGTCTGATGCTGAGCAACATGTTGGGAACATTACGGATATGTTGAGAGATCGTTGTGAGAAATTTGCTAGATTCAGATCATCTCAGTTTCTGTCTGATTGTTTCTTCTCGTTTGTCTGGTTTAACCAGATTCTCTGGTTTGTAACATTTTCAGTTTACAAAGCTGACAGCGCAGATGAGACCAAAAACTGCAGCTACAAGGTCTGTTTTCTCTTTTGTTTCCCTGCAGGATGGGTAGCACTGACCCGTTTGAGACCACTTTCTGTTCTCAGTCCAGTGTCCCTTCATAGTCTGTCAGAAAATACTGTTGTTACATTAACAAAACGTTATTCTTTATTGTCGCTGCAGACTGGGTTCCTAAAGCGCAGACCGGTGGGCAGTTAGCAGAGTTCATGCCAGCAGATGATTTGGTCTTTAGGAACAGGGTGTGTTAAAGATTAATTAAACAAATTTTTGATGAAGATGATGCAGTAGCTTTAGCATGTGTTTGCTGGAGGTAGCTTGTCTTCCCTCGTCTCTAAGGAGGTTGTTATCTGGCCTCGAGGGGCTCTGAGATGGAAACCCGCTGTCAAAGTTCCCTGGAGACACAATCAGAGCCCAGCACTGCTGTAGAGGGATTTCAGTCAACACTTCATCCATGTAAAACCCACAGCACTGGGATCTAAAACAGCCTGTGTTTCCATTTTATATCTTTCTCTTTCATTTACAAAAGACTTTTACAGTAATGTTTATAAAAACTGTAACTGTATATATTATTATGAAGAATCTCAGCTCAGGTGCAAAAGCTTCATTGTTTTGCTTGTGTAGCTTAAAAACAGTGAAAAACAACTTTGAGATCTGTGGTGTGATATTGAGTTGTCTGCTGGAGACGTCAGGAGCTTCTTGAGTCTGTCTCAGAGAGATGCTCATCGTCTGAACGCTCAGATTCCTGAAATGTTCAGACAGAGAAATGTTGCTGTATTCATGTTGAGGAAGGGATCTTGGCTCAGTTACACTAAACACTAATCCTCCTAAACTAGTCCAGTAACTAGTCCAGTAACTCAGACGTCAGAGCAGCACAACTTGTAATTTCTTGCAGTTTCCTCCTTGTCTCACGTTGCAGTGTTTCTGAACGTGTCTTAATAAACAGTGAGGATATGTGTTACATGTGCTTGTGAATATCAAAGTAAAATGAGTATGAAGATCTGAAAGTTCTGGTGATACACAACCATCATTCAAATCCTTTATTATTCAGGAGCATTATTCAAGCATTCATGTGTTAGTCTGTTTGTTTCTCGTCCATCTTAGATTCGTCTGAGCTGGGCTTCATCATCTCTCCGTGGTCTCTGCTCCTCATGCCATCTGGAAACATCTCATTCACACAGGAGAACGTCACACAGGAGGATCTGAGGGCCTTTACTGCTCCTGAGCTTCTGCAGGGCCTCAACATCTCCTCACTGTCTGACATGGAGAAGGTGATTCTATGAACTTTGAATTGTGATTCTGTTGAGCTTCTAAACACAATCCTGTTGGCCAGTGATGTATATTTGTTATCAGATTAGCTATATTAACTAATTAGCTATGCATCATTAGCACAGACTGTTATAGTATGAGTGTTACACAGATTTTCTGACATTCAGTGTGCATGTGTGTGTGTGCGCGTGTGTGTGTAAGAGGATTAATAGACTGGCTTAATTTGTTTGCACTTCACAATTGTCTTATTTTAATTAGTTTCATTTAATTAGGGATTTTGTTTGAAATACTTAATCTTTCTCTGTCACATGTAATCATGTAAAATGTAATGTTACATGCGATTATTTGTCATTATATCTCTAGATGCACATGTATTCTCTCGGCATGACGCTGTTTTGGGGAGCTGACTATGCGATTCCTCAGAGTCAGGTGAGACCTCAAAGAGACTGAACGAGAGTTTCATAGCTTGTCAAAAGGAGTTTTTGTGAGAAATGACGATGGTTTTATCGACCTCTTCGTGTTTGTTGTAGCCCATAAAACTGGGAGAGCATCTGAACAGCATCTTACTGAGCATGTGTGGAGATTCCTCCCTCTCTCGTCTGTCCGTGCGATCCGTCCTGGACACATGCAGCTCATACATCCGCAACTCAAAATGTGAGCCTTCCTTCTCCTACATCAGACGCCTGGTGAGACTCGTCCTGGGCTCTCTCTCTCAGGTGAGCGTTTGTTCCTGGTTACTGACTAACCTTCAAGAATCATTATAAGAAAATGTCTCATTTTCTTTGTGTGTGTCTGTGTTTGTGTGTCTGTGTGTGTTTGTTTGTCTGTGTGTGTGTGTGTTTGTTTGTCTGTGTGTGTGTGTGTGTGTTTGTCTGTCTGTGTGTGTTTGTCTGTCTGTGTGTGTGTGTTTGTTTGTCTGTGTGTGTGTGTGTGTGTGTGTGTGTGTGTGTGTGTGTGTGTGTGTGTGTGTGTGTTTGTTTGTGTGTGTGTCTGTCTTCAGCTGGATGGTCTGTTGACTCAGAGGGAGAATCTGCCAGAGAGAAGCAAAGAGATTCGTGAGCGTCTTCGTGGGAAGGGGCTTCCTGGTAACACACACACACTCCAGTAGTCTTACATGTAAAGTCAGTATTTACATCTTTCATTGAGCTGAAGGTCTTAGTGCTGATGTTTCACATGTTCATGATAATTTTGCTGCCGTTGCAAGAAAGAAATTTCATCTCAACAAAAACAGTTGAAACATGTCCACACACTGCTTGGTTTTCTTCTCTCTCTCTGCCAAACACACACACACACCCAAACACACAGACATGCCAACACATGTTGGTACCCCAGCCTCCCACTCCCCGTGTGTCGTCTGTGTGTCAGAGAGTGTAATGATAGTTCACCTCACTCAGAGGTCATCTGTTGTGATAATAGTATCAGTTCTGTGAAGTGCTGACATTCATGTGAAGTCTGTTCAGCTTTTGTCCAGTTCAGGAGGAAATGACGCAGGTGCAAACAGAACAGGTTTAGATCTGACGTGACTCAGTTTGGCTCTTCAGGGCTCAATTCTTATCAGAACAGAATAAGAGAGATCTCTCCCACAAGAGACGAGCCTGAACAGCGCCTGAGGTGTGAAATAAAACTAGAAAAGTTTTGAATTCATCTAAAGATCTCAGACAGAAAGTTCAGGAACACAAGATCAGAGCTGTTATATAACTAAGGCATGACATCCATCACTGACAGATGTTTCCCAGGGTCTTCACCACTTACTCCTTCATGCAGATTTATGTGAAAAGACAAGTCTGTTTAGATGCTGACATAACTGTTTTATGTTTATATATTCTGGGTGGGGTATTGTGGGTGTCTGTAGGGTTTAGGTCTTCAGTGAAAGAATAATAATGTAATATTAAATAAAAAAAAATGTTTTCAAAAGTCCAAACAATCGAGGTATCATTAACACAGAACATGTTGATGTGTATTTAACTCTTGAACTTCTTTCTGCTTGTGTTTCATTTTAGGGCGAAGTGCTGCCCATCGTGTGTTGGAGCGCTATAGGGCCCGGGCTCAGGAGCAGGCCAACCTGAACCGGGCCCTCAGCCGATCAATGGACTCTCTTTCCATCCAGAACCTTGTCAGACCAGATGAGGGTGTTCTCCAGTACTCAGACTTCCACGCTGGGTCTGAGTCTTCTGCAGAACTGTACCACCAGCGTCAACAACTGCAACACCGACGAGGACGACCCATGGAGACGGACCAGAGATTCTTCCCACACCTGAGGAGCAAAGGCTGGGCATCCTCAGCGGACCTGGTCTGCCTCGACCCGGATATGATTAGTTTTGGGAACCTAGAAGACGCTCGCAGGGGCAACAGCGTCCTGAGCTCTCGCTCGGCCGGGCGGCACAAGTCATCGTCCAAATCCAGGGATTTTCTTTACTCAGACTTGGATGTGCAGAACACCTATCACAGCTCCAGCCCGTCCATCAACTCTGCATTCAGTGGTGCTTACGAGCAGATCAGAGAGAAGCAGAGGAAACTCCAGGCTATGAAAAAGGCCAAGAATGGTGAGTGTCTGATCTCCAGAACAATCTCAAGTGATGCTCAAGGTCCACTTTCCTGAAGAGTTTAGCTCCAACCCTGATCCAACACATCTGAACAAGCTAATTTAGGGACAGTTGAGTTTGAGGGCCAGAGTTGAGAACCTCGGCTGTAGAATTATCTGGTCCAAATCACAGATTATTCTTATAGATTATGAATGCGTTAGATGATTTTTTTTGGTGTTGTGTTTTATTATTAGCCCAAGTCTGTCTGCTGAAAAGCTGTGACACTGTTTTGAAAACATCTCTCATTATTGTGAAACTGTTCAGTCACACGGTGCATTTCTGCACAACCTTCATCTGGTCTCCAGATGGATGTTTCTGAATGGAAAGAAGCTTTTCTTCACATTAATATCCTCGTCTGGTTGGATCGAACTGAACCCACAAGATGTTTGGTGGCTGTTTTCACCACAGCTGAGCACAACTAGAGGCGTTTCAATGAAGTTGATGGATTCATTCAGTGCTTGACTGTGAGGGTCTTACAGAGAGGCTGCGTTCTTCACTTTTGTAGCTGTTTATTTTGTTTCTGAAGTTCATGTAACCGAGGCGTCCTGCAGTAAAATGTTTTTTAAAAAAAACAAATCCATCACAATTTAAAATGGGAAAACTTTTTTAGGTAATTTTTCAGGGCGTTCCACACTCAACCAGAGCTTCAGGAAACTCAGGCTGTGGAGACACGTTCCAGATCTTTCTCCTCTTTTATTTGACATATTTTATGAAGACATGCTCTGTGAGATCATCACCAGCATCTCTGAGATATCATCTCTTTCACAAGCATGTGAGATATGAAGATTTCTTACCTGGCAGCCACTAAAATCTTTTAGTTAAAGGTCATTGGGCAAAAAAACTCATGAAAGTGTTTTTTTGTTGGTGTAGATTTGAAAAGCGACTCAGTCGGGGTGTGTTTGTTTAAAGACAGAAGTTTGTTAAGACAGAAGTTTAAACGCAACACAAACCAGTTTCAAAAATTGCTGCGCTGGTAGTTTTTCTTAAGCGCTGCATTAATGTTCAGTTCAGAACAGTATGTGAACACTAGAGTCACAATTAATCAAAATAAAGGCACCAGGTCCTTGTTTTTGAGTTTCAGAAGAGATGCATTGTGGGAAATGACGCACCTCAGGTGTTACGGTCACGCGCTGGCGGTCCGGGTCAGGAATGCAGTTTATTTATCTGTCTTCCGCTCTCACATGTGTTGGTTTCGTTTGGCTCGGTTTACAGTTGTCCGTTTAGTACATATATCAAACAATCATCTGGCAGTTTTGTGTTTTAAGATAATATCCCAGAAAGGTGATTGGTTACATCTCAGATGTCATCACTCAGCATTACTGTCATTGATTCAGTGGAGGTTAAGATTATTGTTTCGTGATCTTATCATTATAAGATATATATTTCCAAAACTCCAGAATCTCAGGAATTCTGCTTATGCTGCAAATGCAGCGTTGAGTTTCTGAAGCTTATTAACCCGATTTTCTGGTCCTGACAGGTGTGTGGAGGTGAAAGCCACACAGGACACTGTAGGGTCACACACACACACGTACTGTTCACACACACACACACTGTGAAGCAGTGATTCGGAGTTGTGTAATGTTGTGCTTGTATTGTTTTTCCTGAAACATTTTTCCACTCTAATCAGCTTAATCTCGTTTCTGGCTTAATTTTTAGGTACAAACCTGTTATTGTTATTTATTTAATTTGTAATTATTTGGTTGTGTTTTCAGACTCCACTCACGCACACAGGAGAAATCACAGTGACTACAGTTCCTCCAGTGAAAGCCCCTCTGTGACATCATCAGACCACGACTGCAGACAAGGTTTATCCGCTGATGACCTCATCCACATGTGCCACATACCAGCATCACTCACACAACATTTATCTGTTTCCTCTGTTTTCAAACAGGTAAGAAGCCTGAGGAAGTGATGCGGTTTGGTTCCGATCAGGATGTTCAGAGACACAGGTAACGT
This sequence comes from Yasuhikotakia modesta, assembly GCA_036877545.1. Taxonomy (NCBI): domain Eukaryota; kingdom Metazoa; phylum Chordata; class Actinopteri; order Cypriniformes; family Botiidae; genus Yasuhikotakia; species Yasuhikotakia modesta. The sequence goes on along the minus strand of JBAJNP010003016.1, from coordinate 33,628 downwards.
CTGATGTGTGTCTGATGTCTGCTTCAGTCAGATCAGGTGTTCCAGGAACTCATTCTGAAATTCTTCTGCCATTGTTCTTCTGCCATCGAAATAAAGATAATCCAAACCCCTCCAGGGCTGATGTCCTCTCACGCTGTCCAAGTTTGCTTCTGCTTACAAAAACACACCAAAAAATATATGTAAAGCATTTAAGTGTAATTTGCTGCAATGCTTGCATCTTGTGTGTTTCCATGGCGCCCCCTACTGGTTAAACAGTTGAACTACCCTCTGCAGTAGATGTTGACAGAGATGTTGTTGTGGTGACTGTTGCTTTTGGGGCAGGGTTCAGTAGTTAATTCCTTGAGGATGCTCAGGGTGCAGAGCTGCTGTTGGGTGACGTTACAGTGTTGACATAACAGAGCCAACTGGTTAACTGGGCTGTGCAAACTAGTGTCATATCTGTTTTAGTTTAAATCTGTCCGTCTTTAAATCTTACATTCAAGAGGCTGTCGTGATACTTCTGTTGTTATAAATGCAGTCATTTGTTTTTTTTGAAAATTTTAGTATTAAATATGAATTGGAACAAGATTAGAGCTCCTACAAACACTTCCTGCTTCTTGTGTCCAGACTGCTTGAGTCTGGTCGAGATGAGCTGACAGGTACAGACGTTCTGATCCAGAGACAGGAAGAGACAAGGAAGCTCCAGGCCCAGCTGTCCCGCGCTTCAGCTTATTCTGGAGATGACCCGAGAACCTCCATACTGGACCTGATGGAGCCTTTCCACAGCAGTTCACTTGATGCAGGACACCAGCTGAGAAAACCTAAGGTAATCCAGATTCACTGAATTCACATTATACACGTCACAGTGTGAACGTGGAACCAGAATCACTCTGAATTTGTGACTGAAACTTTATAGAGTGGGAACTTTTGTTGTTTTTGTAAAAATGTTTGTTTTTGTTGTAGAACTTCTTAGGCCCAGAGTTTGTGAAGATGAGCAGTGAGCCATGTGTGGTTTTAAATGTTCCTTCATCAATAATGGTAGGAAACTGTAACGAATGCTTTCCTATACATCAGGAGCCTATACACCATATTACGCTGCTATTAACTGTTTAGTGATGAACTGCTGTGTGTGTGTGACTCGTTTTGCATGGAACAGAATAAGCCTGGAAAAGGGGAGGAGACTCAGAGGAAAGTGGGCGTGGTCTTGTTGAGCGGGCAGAGGTTGGAGGTGTGGTGTGACTTGAGGGCGGTTTGTAAAGATGTGTTGGACATGGTCATAGCTCACGTGGGACTGGTGGAACACCATCTGTTCAGTCTTGCCTACCTGAAAGGTTCATTAAACCTCTTCTGCTTAAACTAGTATTATGGTGATGGGTGGTTTCCTTCAGGTAGGATGACCACTCACCATTCCCAACACCGAGCTTCAGTCCAGAGTCCAGATTCAAGTCTTCATCATTTTATTGTCTTTTCTCAGACAACGAGTTCTTCTTTGTCGAACCCGATGCCAAACTTTCAAAGGTGGCACCTGACAGCTGGAAAGACAATCCCAGGAAAAAGAAAACAGACGTCAATTTTAATCTTTTTCTGCGGATCAAATTTTTTCAGGATGATGTCAACTTAATAGAGTAAGAGAGTTTGATTTGAAGAAAAAGTTTGATTTGATACATGAAACATCAGTAAAACAGTTTTTGTCCACAGGCATGCGATGACCAAACACCAGTACTACCTGCAGCTGCGGAGGGATCTGTTAGAGGAGCGCGTACGATGTCATCTGGAGGACGCTGTGATCTTGGCGTCTTTGGCGCTGCAGGCGGAGTTTGGAGATTATCAGCCGGAGGTACAAGCAGCACAAAACAGAACACGTTTGTTTGAAATGTAACAGTTAAATCATATATTTATATATAATGTATAATGAATTAAACATCAGCTGCATGGAAAGACGTACTTCAGGATGGAGGACTACCTGCCTGGCTCTGTGCTGGACATTAATCAGACCACACTTAGAGAACAGCTCTCCAAACTTCACAGTTCCCACCTCAATGCCTCAGAGGAAGAGGCAGAGCTTGAGTTCCTCAAGGTAACACATTAGTGCACAAGCGTGTTGTGCTTTAATACTGTAGTTGTTGTTGAGTGTGTCTGTGACTGGTGTGTGTTCTGTCTCCGCTGTGGACAGGTGAGCCAGCGGCTGATGGAGTATGGAGTTCATTTCCATCACGTGCTGCCAGAGAAAAGATCTCAGACGGGAATCATGCTGGGCCTTTATTCTAAGGGTGTTCTTATCTTCGAGGTCCTCAACGGGAATCGGACCCCTGTGCTGAGGTTCCCCTGGAGGGACACCAAAAAGATCTCCTTCACAGTAAGATGTTTCATAACGCTTGTTTGGAAAAGTCACATGGCCGTTCTTACAAGCTGTTTCTCAGGAAGTCATTCTAAACATCCCCTCGTGTCTCCATGTGACAGAAGAAGAAGATCTGCTTGCAGAACAGCTCCGATAAGATTAAACATCTGTTCCACACGGACAGTCAGAAGACCTGCCAGTATCTGCTGCAGCTCTGCTGGGCTCAGTACAGATTCCACCTGCTCCTGAAGACCAGACAGAACAACCAGCAGCTGCAAGATCTGGGTGAGGAAGAGCCAAGAGCAGGAACACAGACAAAATACATTTAAACATTTAACTTCATTCTTCATGTTTCACTTGATTAAATATTTAATCCTGTTTCTAAGTATGTCATTGAAATGCAATGTGTGTAACTTTGTAACTTTAAAAACAGTTCTATAGGTTTGCTTTTGTAGAGTATATAAAGATATATAAGTTTGTATATATATGTGTGTGTGTGTGTGGCTTTGGTCCATGATTCATGATAGTTGTGTGACCTGTGGTTTCAGAGAACTGTCCTCTGCACAGTCTGCAGTTCTCTGGTGGGACGGGGGCGGACAGTCTGTCCCCCACAGACCCCGAACCGTACAAGAGAATCTCCCACTCTGAGATGTTCCTCAACAAGAGTGGATCTGGCTGGAACGCTGTCTCACCTCAGTCATCGGACCAAGAGTTCAGCAGCAGCTCCAGGATGAAAAGTCGTTCCCATCATAACTTGGGTCAGTTACTCGAGTCGCCGCAGCCCAGGGTGACGCCTTTCGGCAGCCAATCACAGAGCGGCAGCATGCGGTGGCCAGGTGTTGCATCATCACATCACCGCGCAAGTTCAGATACAGACTCCATCATTGTCTCCAAACAGCAGGAGGGGTGAGAGACACAAAACATTGATCAAAACAATCTATTGCACTAAACTGTCCAGGACCAATGGCGTTCATTCACTCTCTCTTTTTCTCTCGCATCAGCGGTGTGTTTGGCCCCGCTGTCCTCAACAGTCCCAGCTGGAACCCCAAAATCCTGAAGAAGTCTGACTCTTCCTCTGGTGAGGATGTGCGACACGGAGGTGAGAAATTGAGACAATCATCATCATCATCTTGTGTTTCTGTCCATCTCTCTGGATCAGACACATGCTGCTGAGGGCAGTAGAAACACTCAGTTGTGTTTTTATTTAGCGTGTTCTCTCAGCTCTGATAAACAACCGTTCTGTGGGCTAATCGCCTGTTAGCGTAGCACATCAGAGAGGGAACAGAAGGAGACTCAGATTCCTCAGCACTCTCTATATGAACATCTAACTGTGTGTGTGTGTGTGTGTGTGTCTAAATCTCCTTCTGGTTTTTCCTCCCACAGATTCCTTGAAACAGAAGGTTGAGGCTTTGCCCTCTCCAGAGCAGGAAAAACAGACCATAAATATGAGGAATGATGTCAAACATGGGCTGGGTGAGAAAAAACCTTCTGCTGAGAGACTTGAGAGACCTACCCAGAGAATGTGAAGTTACTATATGATGCCTAACGCCGTTTATCCATGTGTGGTTCAGACAAGGTAGTTTTTTAAAAAGCAAACATCTAAAGAACTTTTCACTTTTCACAGGATCTCCTTCAGACGTCCAGCAGTACAGATCGCACCTCTCTGCACAGAAACAGGAAGTGGGTGTTGACTCTGAGGAGCATGCAGCCCCCCCCAGCCCTTCTCTCAGCGTCAGTGAAACATCTCCACCTCAGTCGATCCGGCAGGACAGCGGCAGCTCGCGGGATTCCTGGATGGAGAGCACAGGCCCACAGCCGACGCAATACAATGGATTTGCCCCTAAGGGAACCACAGCAGCCCGGTTACCCCCAGCTGACATTACACCCATGACTGAGGTCACCCCACCTGCTCTGCCTCCTAAAACAAGAAAATCCAGAGTTACTGACATTCCTGCCGAGCAGGAATACCCGGACAGAGGCCATTCTGAAATGGAGGAGGACACCAGTAGCCGACACAAACAAATATCTAAGCAGGTAGAATTAGTTTCTGCAGTGATTTGAGGAACTTTGATCCTTGTCTTTTGTTTCAGGCTAGCAGAAGTTTATTGTCTTTTGATATAAATTAAAATGTTCCTTCAAACCCTAGAATTCAATACAATGGCAAACAGATCCACATGCAGAACTTAATTTACAGTTTCCAGACATATTTCACCGTGTAGCCGCACATTTCATCCGGATTAGAAGCTACGGTTAAGCATGAGTTGTGTTGCACCCTGTGCCTCACACATCAATCTAACACCACAAACAAACATCAGATGTTTACAGACTGCTTCTGAACTTCCTACCTTCCTCTCTTCCTCACTTACCAGTTGCATTTTTGAATGCAAACGTAGCACAGCACCGCATGTCTGCACCCAAACCCTGCGTTGACCCGTGCATTCATCCTATAACCTTTGACCTCAGCATGTGTACAGCATTGCATGGCCTCATCTTCACACAGGTTCTCTCTGTTCACAGGCTCTCTCTCTCAGCAGCGTCACGGACACTTTAAATGCTAGTAGCTCAGACGTCAGTAGCCTCCAGCCTGGAGATCTATTTGACCTTGAGCTGTCCAAAAAAAACAGCAGTCTGGGCATTAGTGTCACGGTACTGTGTGAAAAGGTTTCTGTCCTCACTTATTCATCTGTGTGTGTGTGTGTGTGTGTGTTTGGGTGTTTGTGTGTGTGTGTTTATGTTTGTGTGTGTTTATGTGTGTGTGTTTGAGAAACTAATGCCTACATTGATCTGCATTCACCTGAATGTCTCAGATTTAGATTTTCTCAGATTTTTGCAGTGACGACTTTCTGAAATTTCTAATCCTGCAACTTGATTTCTGAAATGATGGTAATCAGAATTTTAAAACACTGATAGAATCATAATCAGATGAAAATGAAACTTGTTGTTATTCTGGGTGATTCCTGGTTCAGGGTTCAATCGTTTGAACTTTTTTTTTATTGTCTGAATACACTGATAAACTAGATTATGTCAGTATACAGATGAACATGATCTCTGTGTGTTGGGTGTGTGGATGTTTTTGGAAACAGGGTGGGTCAAACACGGCAGCCAAACATGGAGGATTATATGTCAAATCTGTTATTCCTGAAGGAGCAGCACAGCTGGATGGGAGGATAAAGAAAGGTAAAATAAGTGTGTAATGGTGGCACCATGGTCGTGAGAGATGTGTCTGATGTCTGACATTAATCCACATAAAAATGTGAATCAAGAAACGCTGGAGACGTTTTATTCCAACTTCAAAATATTTTACCTGCAGGAGATCGTCTGGTGGCAGTTAATGGAAAGAGCCTTGAGGGAGCCACACACAGGCAGGCAGTGGAGATGTTACGAGACACCGGGCAGGTGAGACGCTCTGGGTGTGACGTTAAAGACTCTAGAGACCTGTCATCCCAAAGCCACAGTGTGACTTTATTCAAATCAATTCTCAGGTGGTTCATTTGTTGTTGGAGAGAGTTCAGCCCCTCGCAGACAAAGACAACGCTCACGCTCACCTGACGCCACAGGGCACAACAAAACCTCAAAACAACACACAGAGCGCAGACCCACAACAGTCCAAACCAGTGCACAACGCAGAGTACGGTTTCATCACAGCAGGTGAGGGCATGACGTCAGCAACTGCAGACACACATAGACCACAGTGTGCTAATAAAGCACATGCTAATGCTAAACCAAAGATTGTGGATTGAAGCTCTGGTGGAGTATAAGAGTTTGAGCGCGGTGTAAACCTGTGGTTTATGCGGTCAGAGAACACCTTTGAGGTGGGTTTGCTGAAGAACACGTCCGGACTCGGTTTCAGCTTCAGCCGGGAGGAGAACATTCCTGGAGAACCGCCCGGCTCCAGCATGGTGCGGGTCAAAAAGCTGTTTCCCGGGCAACCAGCGTCCGAGAGCGGCCGCATCGAAGTGGGTGACATCATCCTGCGTGTCAATCAGATGTCACTTAAAGGACTGTCACAACATGTACGTCAATTCAGTACAGTTAATATAATTTAACATCATTCCTAAACAAAACCCAGAGCTGTGCAGCTTTTATTTCATTATAATGTGATGCTGGTGTTGTTTATCATGAGCCAGAGGTCCTCACATAAACACACTGAGGGCTGAAGGTGTTACGTTACGTTACAGGAGGTGATTTCTGCTCTGAGAGGAGCAGGACAGGAGGTGACCCTTCAGTTGTGTAGACCTGAGATCAGTCCCACCATAACTGTAAGACTTTCACAACTCTTTACCTGAAGACATATTCAGATCATTCTTAACATCACCTCCCTCAGACTCCTGCACATTCTCCACAGAAGGAGCCCCAGCCTGACCCAAGTCGGAGCTCTGCAGCTCAAACGGAGTGCCAGCGGGCGTCGGGTCCGGTCGAGGAGGCTCTGGAGCGGTTGCTGATAAAGTCGCCCTCCCGCAGAAACAGTTACAGCGACAGCACAGACTGCGAGGAGCCGGAGGAGCAGATCAGCAACACCAGTGTGTGTCAGACCCCTGCAGGAGAACTCGGCTCGCCCCAGCCCCTCAGTCTGGAGAACACGTATTCACCCAGAGGGTCAGTGAATCAGCTGGGGTGTTAAATTAGAGTGTAATATTTCCTTCATGTTATTATTTATCTTCCAGTGATCCAGAGAGCTCAGCTCTGTGCATGTCATCACCTTCAGTCCTGCCTGTGGGCGGAGTCTTGAGCCCCAGTCAAGTCCCACATCCTCCACCCCTGACAACCACTGTGAAGCGCAGTCATACAGACCACGCCCAGGAGGAGGAGTTTGTCCCTGTAAGGCTCAGAATGTTGCTTTTAAAGTGACGCTTCACATTTGCTCTGTCATCTTCATTCCAGGTGCATATATGATAGATGTTAACCTTTATCTGGGTCTCGTTTCAGGAGGTGGAGCTGAGGGTCTCTCTGGAGAAGTCTGATAAAGGTAGTTTGGGCTTCACCCTCATCAAAGAAAACAGCAAGTGTTACATCCATGAGATCATCCAGGACCCTGCTAGAGGAGACGGCCGACTGCGGCCTGGAGATCGTGTGATAATGGTATTCATGATGTTGGTGCTGTGGAAGTTAGTCGAGTTGTGAGTAAAGTTTATTCACAAACACACAGTTAATGTCTTGCTTCATCTTCCTGTGTTTTAGGTGAACAATAAAAACGTGTCAGGCATGAGTCACACTGAGGTGGTCAACTTGGTGCGTTTCGCCCCCAAAGTAGTGGACCTCGTGGTGGGTCGTGTTTTGGAGTTGCCCAACCCCCCGATGGAAGCCCATCTTCTGCCAGAAATCACCTTTCGGTGCCACAGCGAGGCTTTAGGTATAGAGAACATGAGGTTATCATAGCAGCCACTCAGAGCTCCTGAGTGTGAAGGTGACAAGCCACCTGTGTGCAGGTCTGGTCCTTGATGGAGGACGTGACAGCAGGGTGGGCGTTCTGTACGTGAGGAACATCATCCCAGGATCTGTAGCTGCAGCAGAGGGCAGTTTGAGAGCTCTAGATGTCATACACTACATCAGCGGAGCTCCAACGCATGATCTGCCTCTGAGCGAGAGCTGCAGGCTCCTGCAACAGTCTCTGAAGAACCTCACGCTCAAAGCCACCAGGTCAGTTTCAGTAGATGTTTCCACTCAGACCTGCTGGAACTTCACAGCTGGTCAAGCCTCTTTAATGTGCTGAGGGTGATGTGTAATGCAGTGTGTCTGTACAGGAACGGAAAGCCAGTTTTTCAGAGCGAGAAGATCTCATTACTGAACAATAACGTCAGTCCTAAAGTGTCTCAGAGCACAAACATGAACGGTGAGCAGAGAGACACTGTATATTTATTTAAGTAAATGTTTTTAACATAGATGTTTATTTGTTATTTGTGTGTATTTGTGCATTACTTGCATAAATGAAAACATTGTTTCTGCAGCCGTGAGATTCACTCATCATGGCACATTTTGACCTCATTTCACAGGTTATCTCCATAGCAACAGCTGTGATGAATTAGAGTCTCTGTCCAGCATCTGTCCTGCTGAGGTGAGATCAGATCAGATCAGATTTGTCTGTCTGAGAGAGACGGTTAACTTGTGTTTCAGTGGATGGGTTGATTTGCTTGTACAGGAGCAGATTGTGAAGCTGAATTTAGAGAAACCTCCCGCAGGAGAGCTGGGCTTCTCTGTGATTGGTGGAGAGAGGGGCATTTTTATAAAGTCCATCACCCCCGGGGGCACAGCAGACACTGCCGGCACCCTGCAGGTGGGCGATCGTTTACTGAAGGTACGTCACCTCACCCTTTGATTAGAAACACTGATCAATATCATATCGTAGAATTGTGTTTATAAACGCTAACTATGGTTTGATGCCTGCAGGTGAATGAGGATCTAATGGTGGGCATTTCTCACTTTAAAGCCGTCACGACTCTTCGTAAAATGACAGGTTTGGTTCACCTCGTCGTCTCTCGTCCTCCTGATCAGATGCCCAACACGTACCTGAGCTTCCTGCCTCCCAAACCCAACGGCGCTGAGGACGATAGCGGTACGTCCTGCACCAGACTCTCATAATTACCTGAACAAGAGTTTCAGTGACATGAACGTGTTTCTGTTTGTGTTACGTCTCAGATGTGATTGAGGACAGCCGTGTGGGACTCCAGACTCCATCAGAGCAACGCAAGAGTCACAGCCCACCTCCTCTTCCTCCAATAGGTAGTATTCTGGGTCACATGACCTGGGGGACGTTTGTGATTGGTCACTTAATGCTGCATTACTGATTGGTAACGATTAGCTGTATGATTATGAAAACACCAGATGTAAATAAACGGCAGATGTGAAATGAAGATGTGATCTCACTGACCTCAGTCTGTCAGATGAGATCCTGTGTGTGTATCTGTGTTAAACCGTTTGATCAACCCCGTGTGTTGTGTGTTCCAGACTATGACGCAGGGTCTCTAGAGAAACAGAGGGTCACAAAAGGAAGTGTGGTTATGTCAGAAGACACGTTCTGTGACGGCTCATCTCTGCCTGAGGATTCTCCTGAGGTACAGCCGTCCACCACCAGCATCAAACTGTGACGTCAGCTGCTTTACAGAATAAATGCATGAGGGTCGTAAGATTTCACATGAGGCCTTATTTAAATCATTTCCTTTCTCCAGACGCCTCGGAAAGTCAAGTGGAAGGAGGAAAATGTTGATTCTCCATTAAATGACAGGTCAGAAAGACCAGAACAGATTTTAAATAATCCTTGTTGGACTAAAAAGTTTTGTAGTTTTAGCAGAAAAATGTTTTACAAAACCATATGTAGTCGTTTAATTTCAGTCTGTTCTGTGGGTGCAGTGCTTTGCAGTCTTCAGCTCAGCCAGATGATGATGATGATGATGATGATGATGACATCACATGGGGCAGTGACGAGCTACCAACAGAAAGCATCAACTCTAAATTTACTAAAGGTTGGTGACCAGTAGCCCAGTAACGAACCAGTTACTCTTGTGGAAGTGTTATGGATCCTGAGTGGTTGGATTTGATTTAAGGTCTCTCTCTCTCTCTCTCTCTCTCTCTCTCTCTCTCTCTCTCTTCTTCAGATGGACTGATAGTAACAGAAGACAAGTTGACGTCTCTCCCAGTGGTTAAAGTGGTTCCTGATGGTCGCTACACCTCCTCCTCTCTCAGCTCTGTGGTCCACATGATGGAGAAACAGCTGGAGCAGAAGGTTCCTCTGCAGGAGTTTGAGGTGAACAATCCGTCACCAAACTCCAGATGTGTTGAAGGTGTTTTAACTGATTGTCAGCCCTTAAGGTGCAGTAAAGGATTTCTGAAAACTTGAAATTGCAACACCAAAACAAACTCACTTCTCCCTTCATTGCTTCACTCGTCTAACAGCAGGTGGACACTGTTAGCCCCCTACTGCTGATTTGCTGTGAGAGCGTTACGGTGTTGCTGTATTTTTTCCTGTTTTCCTGTCCAGAACCAAGTTAACACTTATTTTCTTCCTCCACAGAACCTGCAGAATTTACAGCCATTAGATGAGTGTCTGATTGGCCAAACCACAGAGAACAGGAAGAAAAATCGCTACAAAAACATTGTTCCATGTAAGTTTGAAGGTTTTTTCTCCTGTGTCACTTTTCTTTGATGGTCAGTGTGGGTGCGTTGACACATTCAGTTGTGGTGCTTATTAAGAGATCACGGTTTAAATCCAAATTGTTTGGTTGTTGACTGATGTTTTGTCTGTCGGGGTTCAGACGACACAACGAGGGTCACGCTGGGGACGGACGGCGGCTACATCAACGCAAACTTCATCAAGATGCCGGTGAAGGATGAGAACTTCCTGTACATCGCGTGTCAGGGGCCGCTGCCCACCACGCTGGGAGACTTCTGGCAGATGGTTTGGGAGCAGAAGTCCAACGTGATCGCCATGATGACGCAGGAGATGGAGGGGGGAAAGGTGAAATGCCACAGGTACTGGCCCGACATCCCTCGCTCACCTGAGATGGTGGGGGAACGTCTACAGGTCACGCTGGTCAAAGATCAACACCTGGATAACTTTGTTATCCGGCTGATGGAGCTCAAAGATGTCAAGGTTAGAGACTGAGTGGATTTCTGACTGTTGTCACAAAGCTGCCTCTTCTGCAGGAAAATGTGTCTGACTGCATCAACAGTATCGTAATGTTTGTAAACGTTTCTGTATCTCGTAGACCAATGAGATCCAGAGAGTCACACACCTGAACTTCACGGGCTGGCCTGACCACGGAACACCGACCCGACCTGAACAACTCCTCACCTTCATTTCTTACATGAGACATATCTACCAATCAGGGCCCATCATCACACACTGCAGCGCAGGGATTGGGCGATCAGGAACACTCATTTGCATAGATGTGGTCCTCGGCCTCATCAGTAAAGATGAAGATGTAAGATTCACTCGGTTCAGTTTTTTAAAATCGACTCAACTGTTATGAAATAAAGTTTGTGTTTGTTTGCCTGTTCTCTGGTCAGTTTGATATCTCAGGTGTGGTTGGAGGCATGAGGCTGCAGAGACATGGGATGGTGCAAACAGAGGTAACTAACCTGACCTGTGTGACGCTTTAAACGCTGCATATCATCTGCTGTTTCACTGCCTGCTTCTCTCTCCAGGACCAGTACGTGTTCTGCTATCACGTGATGTTATATGTGCTCAGATGTCTGCAGGCGGAGGAGGAACACTCCGGTTAAACGGTTTTCATCTTTCTGTCACGCTCTTCCTCAACAAATTTGTTTTAAAATGTTTTAGACGTCAGTGACGTTTTTATTTTGTGCAGAATTTTAAATCACTTTTAAATCATAAGCTGCTATTACTTTAAAACCATTTATTTTATTATTTATCTTTCTGTCTAAAGTTTTTATAAATTCTTGAAAAAATTCTGGAACAAATTTAAAAGAAATTAATTCATATTTTTTGTGGTACAAAATGTTTTTTAAACTAAATGCTGGAATGAATGTTGAGGCAGACAGAATACAGACAGTATTGGCTTTGTACACCTTTGTGTATAATATTAATCTTATTAAATCTGTTGATGTGTTTAAAGCTGTTACATACTGAGACTATTTGCAATTTGTAAATAAAATAATTGAATTCCTTTAAGATTTTTCGTTGCTGCTTTTTGGCCTCAAACTTCTGAAAAAAATCATAAAAATACTAATAATTTTATATCTATATATATATATAATAAACAACTCATTGTTTATTTTAGTTTTTAGAGATGCTTGTTGTAAATGGATGATGGGAGTTTGTGTTTTTAATATGTCACCCGGGTTACCAGAGGCATTAAATATAATGTTTAAATGATATCCTGTCCTTCACAGATTTATAATGTTCCTCGCCACTGTTTTCAAATGTTCAGTTTTTCTGGACTGAATTTGACTGAATATTTGAATGTGTGTGTGTGTGTGTGTGTGTGTGTGTGTGTGTGTGTGTGAGTGTGTGTGTCACCTGTGCAGTTTTTCCTTCACAAACTGTTTAAAAGACTCACTAAACATTTCAGTCAGAATTTCTTTCCAAATTTTTCTCAATACGTTACAACTACTCTTAAAGATATTATAATATTGATACTTCTTTAAATATCTGCTTTTTACTACATCTATTTGTTTGCATGAAATGCCAGAAGAAAACAATAATTATTTTTGTAATAAAAATAATAAAGATTGTGCAATTGTGCAGATATTTTTATATAAAAGGCTCCAGCTCTCTTTTGATCCTGCGGAGGAATAGTGCGCTCTGATGGACGGACGGATGGATTTACAGTTTAAAACATTTGCATATCTGGTTTTATAAGACCTGTGGCAGATGCAGTCGTGCACAAACACTCCTGACAGCTCTGAGGTCAGTGCTGAATGTTCTTTCTACAGGTGACAAACTCCTCTTTATATATACATATATATTAATGTTGATATTTATATATAAATACATACTGATGTATTTACAAGTCCCTCCCCCAGGTCTCATTTACTGTAATATTACTTCAGAAGACAGCGGTGGGACATGGATAACTGCACAGTGAACCCCATCACTGGCTGCAGTCAGATGATCATCAGTCTGGAGCTGACTGTGTACAGCATCTGTTTCCTGTTTGGTTTTCCTACAAATGTCTATGTGATCTGGCTCATCGTCACGGGAACAGGAAGTGGAATCGCATCAGAGTTCTTCAGCCTCGATCTCTCAGTCTGTGAGATGATGAACTGTCTGAACTGTTTGTTTTCTACACTGTCAGTTTGGTTCTCGGACATCTATATGTTAGCAATGTCTTTATCGGGACTAGTCATCACGGGTCGTCCTGTGTTCCAGTGTCTGATCTGTGTGGAACGTTACCTGGCGGTGGTTCATCCTGTAACCTTCCTGAGGTTCAAACCTCTCAGACACAGAGTCATCTGCTCAACTGCTGCATGGATCTTGACTCTCATTTCCTGTTTGTGCTGCAGGTTTGTTGCAGTTTTACAAAACATTGCTGGACATTCATGGTTCTTCTTGATTCAGTTCCTCATCTTCCTCTCCGTCCAGCTGTTCTGCTGTTTAGCTGTTCTCAGAGCTCTGAAGCAGTCAGGACCAGGAGAGAGAGGGAGAGAGAGAGAGGAGGAGAACAGCATGAAGAGACGAGCGTTTCATCTCATCCTCATCATCACTGTCAGCATGATTATCATGTATGTTCCACTAATGATCACAGGATTCTTTACGATCCTGAAGAAACAGAACAATCGAGAAGTTTGGCTTCCGTCTGTCATTTGTTTTGCTCTGTCAGGTTTTGTCCAGCCTGTTCTCTATCTGAGCAGAACTGGAAAACTCTCCTGCCTCCTCTGCTAAATATAACTGGAAGAAAAACTGTTTCATTATATTGACCCAGAACCTTGTTACTCCTAAATTAAAATACTAAATGTTTCAGAAAATGGTTAGAAGTAGTGATAATAATATTCCACACACACACACACACACGTATATGTGTGTATGTAAATGTATGTGTGTGTTTATTTATGATTCCCTGTGAAAAATGTGTAACATCAAAGTAATAAATGACGCTGTGGCAGTTTTGAATGATTCATAAATCTTTCCACAGCCTCATGATTGTGTGAATGTTTCTGCCCACAACATTCAATCATTACATCAATTATTTACAGACGTTGTGTCAAATATTTGCATGCGAGGTGATGAGTGTGACTGTTCTACAGGTTACACTGAATGTTGCTTATATGTTTTAACGATATAGTCTTTGATTATATCACAGTAATGTTGCTGTGGTCAGAAAGTAAAACTTAAAATACTGTATAATTATATATGACAACAAATTCAAATGAAGGTGATCCTAAAAGTTATTAATGATCACATTAATGTTTTTATAACCGCTGTGTTCAGTTCAGCTCAACACTCTTTTTAGCAACATGTTTTTTTTACTTTAAATATATTTGCATGTCTGATGTTAATAAGATGCTAGCGACACACACAGTCTGAATAATTAGAGTCTGCAGAGCAGAGAGACTTTATTCACTGGTAACAAATTTTCTTTTTCACTCATTTTTCATACATTCAATCATTTCATGCATAAACAATCTCATACATTAAAGGCAAATACATGCACATGAGTTTACTGTGTAAGTAAATACAAGTTATGTTTGGGAAGTAATTTACAAATGATCTGCTTACAGTAAGTGTTGACGTTTCGGTGCTGTGAAAATGAGTAAGTCTACAGTCAACTTCACATCTGAAGAGTTTCTGAACTCCACAACTCAGCCTGTTGATCTGCTTTTCAGCAGTTTGGAAAAGTTAGTGTTAGGAATTAATTTCCTGTTTGGTTTTCCTACAAATGTCTATGTGATCTGGCACATTGTCACGGGAACAGGAAGTGGAATCGCATCAGAGTTCTTCAGCCTCAATCTCTCAGTCTGTGAGATGATGAACTGTCTGAATAGTTTTTTATATCTACTGAACACATGGATTTCAAGTCTTTTGCCACTTCATTATTTTCTAAAAGGTCTCGCCATCACGGGTCGTCCTGCGTTCCAGTGTCTGATCTGTGTGGAACGTTACCTGGCGGTGGTTCATCCTGTAACCTTCCTGAAGTTCAAACCTCTCAGATACAGAGTCATCTGCTCAACTGCTGCATGGATCTTCTGTCTTGGCTCCTGTTTGACCTGCATGTTTATGATGCCCTCATCCATGCTTTATGCTTCTGTCTGGTTCTTCTCAGTTCAGTTCCTCATCTTTCTCTCCGTCCAGCTGTTCTGCTGTTTAGCTGTTCTCAGAGCTCTGAAGCAGTCAGGACCAGGAGAGAGAGGGAGAGAGAGAGAGGAGGAGAACAGCAGGAAGAGACGAGCGTTTCATCTCATCCTCATCACTACTGTCAGCATGATTACAGCATATGGTCCTTATTTACTCTGTGGAGTATTTGCCATTTTGACGTCTCAGACTGTTTGGGAATTTTGGTTCTCTGCTTTAATCTTTTATGTTCTGGCAGGATTTGTGCAGCCTGTTCTGTTTCTACGTCGTGCTGGAAAACGTCCCTGTTTCTGACCTACAGAAAATCAGTCACCAGTGAGACCCAAAGCTGTGAGCAGTGACGCGTTTTCCTGTCAGTAAATGGTTCATAGAATTCAAACAAAGTCCTTCATTTTCCAGTTTCACTCTTTACTGAATGTTTGTTCTGCGTGTCGGTGTTGGTCATTATAAGCAGTTTGTTTTTCATCATTACTGTCAGCTATTTCCACATCGTGTTTCATTAAACCTGACATGCTTTTCTGAAATATACACATGCATTTTTCTGTCATTATTTTGAAGTGCTTTGCCTGTAATCTTTGCATATCAGATATGGAGTCGGTCACACCTGGGCCGGACAGGTTCTGATACAGGGCTGTTTTAAAAATAAAACAATGCTTTCAATTGGTTTCTTAGTTTAGTTATAATTTAAAATTGTTTTTTAAAATGAAAAATGACTCATTCATGATAAATTTTATACTGACTATATTGAACCACATCCTTAAACATTTGCATATGATGTTTTAGATATTATTAGAGTCAGGCATAAATATCCCACCACAACACTGAAGTCTACAAAACACAGCACAGAGATTTCTACACAGCACAGAGACTGAAAACTCTGCAGGTGACAAACTGTTATTTTTAATAAAAATTTCAGATTTATTATTAACATCATTATAACATCACAGTTAGACGATGCATTGTAAGATTAATAAGATAAAAATGAATATGCATGTAAATGCTGAATTGATAGTTTAGTTTTATTTCATCGTTTAATAATCGAGTGCTCTTGTGATGTGACAGACTGGATCGCATACATAATATGTATTTATTATTTCAAATCTTTATCCCTTTACAGAACATTCAAGATTACAATTTAAAACACATAAAAGACAAACAAGGACATGAGCAACTTTTCTGTGAACTTTTCCACATCAGAAACTCCACAGGTCATCTCCACAGCCCAGCGGTTTGAGGTGGTGAATATTCTGGAGATGAGTGTGTACAGCATCAGTCTCCTGTTCGGTCTTCCTGCACACTGCTGTGTTATTCTGCTCATCCTCACAGGAGCAGGAACTGGAATCTCACCTGAGTTCTTCATCCTCAACCTCTCGGTTTGTGAGGTTGGAATCTGTTTCAATGGTTTGATCTTTATACTGTCCATGTGGTTTCAGAGTCTCTCGATATTTGATCAGTTATTCATAGGACTTTCCATCACGGGTCGTCCTCTGTTCCAGTGTCTGATCTGTGTGGAACGTTACCTGGCGGTGGTTCATCCTGTAACCTTCCTGAAGTTCAAACCTCTCAGATACAGAGTCATCTGCTCAACTGCTGCCTGGATGATAATTCTTGGATCATGTTTGTTCTGCATGTTTACTATGGGGCCACATTACTTCATCTATGTGTGGATCATGTCAGTTCAACTCCTCATCTTCCTCTTCATCAAACTGTTTTGCCTTTTGGCTGTTCTCAGAGCTCTGAAGCAGTCAGGACCAGGAGAGAGAGGGAGAGAGAGAGAGGAGGAGAACAGCATGAAGAGACGAGCGTTTTATCTCATCCTCATCACTACTGTCAGCACAGTTATCACATTTGGTCCATTTATTCTGACGGGACTGTACACCATCATCACACACACTCTCGTGGATATTCCAGTGGTCTGGCTTTCTGCTTTTGTTTGTTTTTTGTTGGCTGGTTTTGTACAGCCGCTTCTTTATCTGCATCGCACTGGGAAACTGTCCTGTCTCTGTCTCCCAAAAAACTGACTTTGTGTCTTATTTGCAATCAGAGTGGCTTTATTCTGAATATAGATTATCAGATGTGATGCTGTTGTTATCAGTTTGCTTAGGGTAAGGTAAGATTTATATAATCTTTAATAGATTATATGAATCCAGTTTACAGAGACAGTCAAAACTGTTTGTCTTGTTAAACTGTTGTTTGCTTTAACATTTTCATATTTGACATTTTCATATTTGACATGTAATTTATTGAGTTGTGCACATACATCTTTGTGACAGCTTTTAAATCAGTTTACAGCACAGAGACATATATATACAGAGACATATATATACAGAGACAGAGACTCAACACTCACGGTTCAGGTGACAAACTTCTCTTTTAAAATCAATCTGTACTTTAGTAGAATTAAAAAAAACTATATTTTGAATATTGGAATGTTTGTTGTTTTATGTTTCACTAGTTTTAAAAACAGATTTATTGGGCAGATACTGAATATCTTTTAACTATCTGATGATGTTGAGATCATAACATTACCTCAAAATGTTCATTTGCTTCTTACCCATATCAATGTATTATTATAATTAATTTGATTAATTATAAGGGGAAAATGGAAAACTCTACAGTGAACTTCAACATGTCTGAAGGTTCTGTCAACTGCACAAATGGGCCCAATAACTTGTTGAATATTCTGGACTGGAGCGTGTGCAGCGTTCAGTTCCCGTTGTGTCTGTCGGTTCACTGGTATGTGATCTGGCTCATCATCACAGGAAGTGGAATCGCATCAGGACTCTTCATCCTCAATCTCTCAGTTTGTGAGACGGGCATCTGTCTCTTAGTGTTTTTCTTTAGTTCTTGGTTTTCAAGTCTTTCAGAACTGACCAGGTTTTTAACAGGACTGGGCATCACGGGTCGTCCTCTGTTCCAGTGTCTGATCTGTGTGGAACGTTACCTGGCGGTGGTTCATCCTGTAACCTTCCTGAAGTTTAAACCTCTCAGATACAGAATCATCTGCTCAACTGCTGCATGGATTTTAAGTATCGGATCTTGTTTTTGTTGCTTGTTTTTTAAGACCTCCTTTCCTTCAAATATTTTTATTTATCTCAACTCAGTTCAGTTCCTCCTCTTCCTCTCCGTCCAGCTGTTCTGCTGTTTAGCTGTTCTCAGAGCTCTGAAGCAGTCAGGACCAGGAGAGAGAGGGAGAGAGAGAGAGGAGGAGAACAGCAGGAAGAGACGAGCGTTTCATCTCATCCTCATCACTACTGTCAGCACAGTTGTCACATATGTACCATATATTCTCTCAGCATTATTCTCCGCTTTGATGACACAGTTTGCACATGTTTTTCTATTTATTGCAAAGCTTTCTTTTCTCCTGACAGGGTTTGTTCATTCTTCTCTTTATCTGCACAGAGCTGGAAAACTCCTCTGCCTCTGAATGCATAACCCAATACTGTATACCCAATACTGTATACCCAATACTGTATACACAATACTGTATACCCAATACTGTATACACAATACTGTATACACAATACTGACACAGTTATATCCAGCGCTTCATTCTGTGTGATATTAGACTGATTCATAGAACCCTGAACTCTTGATCATGAAATCATGTGTTGTGTATCGTGTCACACACTGATTCAGTTGTTTTGAGTGTGTTTGTAAAAGCTGTTACTGTGTTTATTCAATAAAACACTCCATATATTTCCATGTGTCACCTGCGTCCATATATAATATTACAGAACTGATTGCATGGATTGATGTTCTGAGTTATAATAACGTTTAGACACAGTCACTCATCTGCTGAGGTGGATGTTCTGCACGTTTAGTTCACATTAATGCTCATCTTTACATCGTTCTTCTCTATGCAGATATTGAGAAGCAAATATAAATAATAAGAATAAATGTACAAGAATTGCGTTGAAAACACTTATTGTGTTAAATATTATCTTAAAACAAATTTGTTGACGTTTTAAACACATTAACCATTTAAAACAATGTTTTATCTTCACATACAGATGAAACAAACGCTGTAGTTTAACTACGTTTCGCGCATCTTACGCTTTAAACCGGTCAGTGACGTCATACAGGAGGGACGCATTAATACGTCATATTGTTGGCTGATGGAGTCATTTCTCTGGATTCAGGAGCAGGAGACACACGCGTGACGGGAGAGAAGCGCTTTAACTGGTGAGTTAGTGTCGCTTCAGATCAGGGTTGTGTTTGTGTAACTTATCATCCAGTGTGTGTGTGTGTGTGTGTGTGTGTGTGTGTGAGAGAGAGTGTGTGTGTGTGTGTGTGTGTGTGTGTGTGTGTGTGTGAGTGAGTGTTTATTGTGTTTGCATTTTAAACTGCATGGCACTGGTTTTATTGGGACATGACGTCACATGCTCGTTAGTTGAGTTGAGTTGTTGTGTTGAGTTGAGTTGAGTTGTTGAGTTGAGTTGTTGAGTTGAGTTGTTGAGTTGAGTTGTTGAGTTGTTGAGTTGAGTTGAGTTGTTGAGTTGAGTTGAGTTGTTGAGTTGAGTTGTTGAGTTGAGTTGAGTTGAGTTGTTGAGTTGAGTTGAGTTGTTGTGTTGAGTTGAGTTGTTGTGTTGTGTTGAGTTGTTGTGTTGAGTTGTTGTGTTGAGTTGAGTTGTTGAGTTGAGTTGTTGAGTTGTGTTGTTGAGTTGTGTTGTTGAGTTGTGTTGTTGAGTTGAGTTGTTGAGTTGTGTTGTTGTGTTGAGTTGTTGTGTTGAGTTGTTGTGTTGAGTTGTTGTGTTGAGTTGTTGTGTTGTGTTGAGTTGTGTTGATGTTCTGCAGACAGTACGTACAGCTCTTGTTTTCTCTGTGTGGACACCTGATGTCATAAAGTGAAGCTGTACATGTTTCCAGTAACACCAGCATGTTTAGTTAAATAAAACACATGCTGTGTTACTATGAAGGACGTGTTCATGTAAATGACATTACATTTCTGTGGTTTTGTGGGGTGTAACATAATTAGGGTTAGGGTCCACCTGATGGGTGGGCGCTTTGATTTACTGCAGTACACTTTATCTCAGTAGCAGCAGGGAATCGAACCTCAGACCTTTGCGCTGCTGAAGCAGTGCTCTGAGTTTATTACACCAGTGCATAATGAACCACATCCCATTGTGTTCTCCTCACCATGGCAACCATAGCGTTCCCATAAAGAGACATTAAAGATATTTGGTTCCTTTTTTATTCAAAAATTTTAGCCATTTGAATAGAAGACCATCTGTTACATTATAATGTTTTACTTTATTTGCATTAATGTTATTTGCATATGCATCATACCATATAGAGCGATACATGCATGTCCCTGTTCACTTCCCTGTGATAAAACAACACAAAGGCTTTACATTGTGAGATACTGGACCTGATTTGCTTTAAGGTGCCAAACTCTTATATTTGTCTTTTGTTAGTGTGATAATAAGGACTAAATAACGATTATTTCGGGGTAAACTTAAAAATCGTATAAGAAAGTATTTTGAAACTGGATGTCTGAAAGCCTGGAGTGTTTTGAACGTTTTTGGGTTCACCTGACACATTTATTCCTCAGTAGATCACATGAATAACATCAGCGTAACTGAAGCTTTCACAGACTCTGCCACTGCTTACATCTCTGTGATGTGTTTGTCCATTATCAATGTCCTGTTTGGTTTTCCCACACACTCCTATGTGATCTGGCTCATCGTCACGGGAACAGGAACTACAACCGATGTTTTCAGCCTCAATCTCTCAGTCTGTGAGATCGGCATCTGTCTGAATTGTTTGTTTAATATACTGGTAGTTTGGTTTTCAAGTGTTGAAATGTTGGCAGTTATTTTCAAAGGACTTTCCATCACGGGTCGTCCTGTGTTCCAGTGTCTGATCTGTGTGGAACGTTACCTGGCGGTGGTTCATCCTGTAACCTTCCTGAAGTTCAAACCTCTCAGATACAGAATCATCTGCTCAACTGCTGCATGGATCTTGAGTCTGGGATCCTGTTTGTGTTGCTTGTTTATGTGGTTCTCGTTTAACTTGTATGTTTATACATGCCTGTTCTCAGTTCAGCTCCTCATCTTCCTCTCCGTCCAGCTGTTCTGCTGTTTAGCTGTTCTCAGAGCTCTGAAGCAGTCAGGACCAGGAGAGAGAGGGAGAGAGAGAGAGGAGGAGAACAGCAGGAAGAGACGAGCGTTTCATCTCATCCTCATCACTACTGTGAATGTATGTGTCACATATCTGCCATATTGTGTCTCAGGATTCGTTTTTGTTTTCACACAACAGCTGATTTTAGTTTTTTGGTTTATTGGTTTTATGTTTTATATTCTGGCTGGTTTTGTGCATCCAGTTGTTTACCTGCAGAGAGCAGGAAAACTTCATTGCCTTTGTTTTCTGTAAATGTAAAAAAATGTTATATAAAGAAGATTGTTAACTGGTTGGAAACATTATTATTTAAAATACTAGTTCTGGTTAGTTCTATTATGGTAGCATAGAGTTAGTGTTGTTTTATTATAGTTAGTTTGTACTATAACATCGATCACATTAAAGACTATAAGACGTGTGATAAAACCTTGTTTTGGGGCCATTTCAGTTTAAATCTGACATCTGACAGTGACAAATTAATCATGTATTTTATTCAAATGTTTTAACTATTTGAATAAAAGACCATTTATTATCTAAAGGCTCGTTTTCTTTGCTTTATTTACATGCGTGTTGTTTGCATGAGTGTTTTATGTTTAATATGAAGTCATGCACATATGGTCTTACGGCAACTTTCTGTGAATCTACACAAACAGCTCATGGAATTATTTACATGATTAAAATATAATTAAATGTAACCTTCAGGAAATAAACTCGTGTTCTCTTGTGTGTCATTAGAAATGAACTGATGGTTTGTTTATTGGAGGGCATTTGCATACCGTCATCTGTGTTTAGAGTATAAAACATATACATTGCCTGTCGTTACATCTGTGAACACAGAAGCTATAAAATGAGGCAGAAACGTTTGTTCAGCCACAAACACTTGAGCACAGGTGACAACCTCTCAAACCGATGTTTAGTTTGTGTTGCTGTAGAATGAAATGTCACTGATGGGTTGTAAACATGTTAGCAGAGGCCAACAGGCTGCTGTTATCTGAAATACTGAAACCATTTGTTTTGAATACAAATTTCTGTTATGTTTATAATTGTTGTGTAGAGTCTCTCAGTGTATCGGATTGGATTTCTGTGTTTTGATTTGAATACGTTTGTAATTGTATTGCTGTGGTTTGGATGCTTCAGTAGGTCAGAATTTCGTGTTCTGACGGGAGGATGAATAACTCGACAGCGTTTCCCATCACACCTCATGCTTCAGTCGGTGGATTTTGGCAGCTTGACACACTGGAGTTGTTCATGTTGCTGTTGAGCTGTGTGAGCGGTCTGTCCGTTCACACTTACATCCTGTGTCTGATCACACAGAGTGGAATCGCATCAGACTTCCTGAACTTCAACCTGTCAGTCTGTGAGATGCTGTTCTCTTTCAACTCTTTACTTGTTTTTTTGACAAAGTTTTCTCCGAGAATCATACCGTTGACTGAGTTCTTTTTTGGACTGGGCATCACGGGACGTCCTCTGTTCCAGTGTCTGATCTGTGTGGAACGTTACCTGGCGGTGGTTCATCCTGTAACCTTCCTGAAGTTTAAACCTCTCAGATACAGAGTCATCTGCTCAACTGCTGCATGGATGATAATTCTTGGCTCCTGTTTGTTTTGCTTGTTTATTTTTGTGCTCTTTCATTTTTATGTTTATATCTGGTTCTTCTCAGTTCAGTTCCTCATCTTCCTCTCCATCCAGCTGTTCTGCTGTTTAGCTGTTCTCAGAGCTCTGAAGCAGTCAGGACCAGGAGAGAGAGGGAGAGAGAGAGAGGAGGAGAACAGCAGGAAGAGACGAGCGTTTCATCTCATTCTGATTATTTGTGTGAGCACAGTTATCATATATGTGCCCTTCACAGTTACTGGATTATTTACTGCTGTGACACAGAGATCATTTCAGGCTCTCTGGACATTTTGTTTTTTTTGTTTTATGCTGGCAGGTTTTGCACAGCCGCTTCTTTATCTGCAGCGGAACCAGAAACGGACCCTTTGTTTTCATTAGAACTCGTGTCAAATGTGAGACAAATGACTGAGATCTAAAAATATATTTTTGGCTTGTTTTCAATGGCATGAAAACATGAAATTTAGCCTGTCATGACTTAAATTGATAAATAATTACAAATCATTCAAATAAAACTAGGATAAAATTGAAATACTGGCATAGCTGTGTGTTTAGAAAGACTGAACTCTAGAAAGAGAGATTTATTCGTCTGTCACTCTTTAGGTGATGAACGTTTTGAGTTTATCTGCGGTTACCAGGTGCTGAGCAGCGGTTACTAGCATGTTCAGATGGGTTTAGATAAAACTGTTGCTGATTCTTTAAACAGAAGAAACTGTTGACGAAATATTTCATTTTTTTGTTAAACATTGTATATTATTTTTGGTATCACTGTAAATTCTATTACATAAAATGTATGTCTGTTTCGATTTATCTGTGTCAGTGTCTTAATAGTACAGCCGTGTATGACACCCGAGTCAAAAGCTATTATAATCTGCATTCAGCTGCTGTTTATAACCTGCAGCTTTGAGAAATAGTGACCTGACTGTGTGTATTATAATAATCACTGTTAGCACTGAAGCTCATGTCATGTGGAGTTATGCTGCTTTAAACAAACTAAATAAAATGAATATTATATGAATCCATTTATTGACCAGTTCGTTGAATGGCATAAACAATCAGTTTATGAAATGATTAGCATTTATTGTGTTAAGAGCTGAGCTCTGTGTGTTTAAAGTCAACATTAATCATTTACATTGGACAGATTTTTACAGCTGATGTTGATGTGAAGGCATCTGTCTGTCAGAGTGTCTGATGTCAGTGTTTTGAATAAGTTCACTCGTATGTCATTCATGTTTTTCTTCATTGATTTTGAGTTATGTTTAACCACATTCATGTGGCCTTTTAGGGTGTTAAAATGCAAATCGTGTTGCCCATTTGATGAGAGCAGCTCCTGGCTGACTATAAGATAAACCATTTATTTGTGATAACACTCCCATCACAGCCTGATTCATTAGCAGATCTGATGTCACTAAAGCAGGAGAGGACTGAGTGAATGATTCCTGGCTGATGTTTGAGATGAATAACTCCATTGAGATCTTCACTCAGGAATCAAACTCGTCGGGCACTGAAGAGGAAACTCTTTTTAAAACGGCCTCAGTCATTTATATCTTCAGCATTCTGTTGAGTTTACCCACCAACTCTTATGTGATCTGGCTCATTGTAACAGGAACAGGAAATGGACTTGCAGCAGAGTTTTTCGGTCTCAATCTGTTTGTTTGCGAGACACTTGTATCTTTGGAAACGTTCTTGATTCTTCTCAGCTATAAATGTGGCGTGTCCATGATAGGTTTGGGTTATCTAGATGGACTTATTTGCGTGGGTCGTCCTCTGTTTCAGTGTCTGATCTGTGTGGAACGTTACCTGGCGGTGGTTCATCCTGTAACCTTCCTGAAGTTTAAACCTCTCAGATACAGAGTGCTGTGTTCTGTCATCGCCTGGGTGGCAGTTTTTGTTTCTGCTGGACTCTCTTTGCCATTGATGATGTTCATGTTTACGGTCTACACCTATTACTTGATGACAGCGTTCTTCCTCCTCTTCTTCATCCAGCTGTTCTGTTGTTTAGCTGTTCTCAGAGCTCTGAAGCAGTCAGGACCAGGAGAGAGAGGGAGAGAGAGAGAGGAGGAGAACAGCATGAAGAGACGAGCGTTTCATCTCATTCTCATCACCACTGTTGCCATGGTTATAATAGATGCGACGTATGTTGTTTTAATATTTGTTCCTACACCAGAGAGTTTGTTTTCAGTAGGACTGTATGTCACTCAGTTTTGGTTTGTTGTAGCTGGTTTGGTGCAGCCTATTCTGTTTCTCTGTCGGGTGAAGAAATGTCACTCATTTTACTTGTATCTTCATTTAGCTGCATTATGCAAACAGTAAGTTATGAAAACAATCACCAGCCATTCAGAATAACTACATGTCATGATAAAATAATGACCTGATCTCTTCCTAACGCTGAACTCTTTTCTAACCTAGTGTTTTTGCTTTGTTTGTTGCAAACATTTATGCTTTCAAAGCGTTTACAGTGTATACATTACCAGTTAACCATTCCATCGCTCATGTTTTCCCTCAACACTCAACTCAACACTCTACTGAACTGCATGCAGCTGTTAAATATAAACACTGGTCTAAAACATGTATGTGTTGGGTTTGTGTACTTATGTATTTTATGTAAATTAGGTTGGTTTTGCACTGTGATGTCAGCAAAAGCCCACAAGGCGATTGGCTGCCAAGCAAACTTTGAGAATGAGTTTTTATTGTGATGATGTGTTAGTAACATGTGCTCTCTGCTGCTGTTATGTTATTGTGATGATGTGTTAGTAACATGTGCTCTCTGCTGCTGTTATGTTATTGTGATGATGTGTGATGATGTGTTAGTAACATGCGCTCTCTGCTGCTGTTATGTTATTGTGATGATGATGTGTTAGTAACATGTGCTCTCTGCTGCTGTTATGTTATTGTGATGATGATGTGTTAGTAACATGTGCTCTCTGCTGCTGTTATGTTATTGTGATGATGTGTTAGTAACATGTGCTCTCTGCTGTCTGTAGTTTCCCAGTGATGGTTGTTCGTGCGACAGACATTATACTATGCAAAGACATGCCTGAGTGCTTTATTAATCTGTCACGTCTGTTGTGTTTGTGGGTTTTGTAGTTTCTGATGTAAACCATCTGTCAGAGGAGTATCAGTTCCAGTATTTTGAATAAATTATTTTATTCTGGGTTGATCTGAACGTTACAGAAACATTTATTTATCTTTTTTTATGTCACTAAACCAAGAGCACAACTGCTCTGAGAATCCTGGTTCATCGTTTGACTGCAGTGTGAACATGAACATGTTGATGATTTGATATGATTTGAATCATTTGATGGAGTTGAGACGAGTCCCTCCCACACTGATATTGTTTTGTTTTCATTTGTTTACTCCAAATGCTGATTTTACAGTGAAATGTTGTGTATTCTAGTGTTTTGAATGAGTCAGTTTACAATCTGATGGTTATTGTAAGCAGACAGCATTTTTAAACAGTTTTAACATTAATTACAAAATTGACTTTTGTTCTTTTTTGCGTTTATGACGTTTACATTTGTTTTCTTTGTACAGTTCTGCTGTAATAACATAATCTGTCTTTAGAGGCACAATACTTCTGATGATGTCATTTATTATATTTGCATATCAACACTTTGGTATCATTCAGGATAAAATATTTAAAGCTGTATTTCCTGTCAGGACATCAGATTGGAAGGAATCAGTCCAGCTGTAAGTGACAACAATTCTAATCGTCTTCTATTTTTACTTTATTTGTTATTTATATTGTATTTATGGCCAAATATTTTTCTGCATTTATTCTTGCTTGTTTACATAAATGAGCTGAGATGCATTTTGATTTGGTTATGTAACTTGAGTGATATTTAGGGTTTAGTGCGCACTGGTGTGTGTGTGTGTGTGTGTGTGTGTGTGTGTGCTTTCGTTTTGTTCATGTGTGTAGTTTGGTTGTGGATGATTTGATTTGGTGGATTAAATCTTTCTCACAGATTCCTGCTTGATGTTTGATCTGCTCACGGTGAAGACATGAATGTCTCCAGTGAGATCTTCACTCAGAACTCTTCTGCTCTCCTCTCTTCTAATGGCACAGAAGTGAGCCCGGGTTTTGACCCGTCGCTGGTCATATATACCATCTGCTTTCTGCTGGGTCTTCCTGCGAACTCTTACGTGATCTGGCTCATCCTAACAGGAACAGGAAACGGACTTGCAGCAGAGTTCTTTATTCTCAACTTTGCCGTCTGTGAGATGCTGGTGTGTTTTGAGTCCTTCTTGATGATAGATTTCTATGAGATTCCCGCGATCACCAGACTGGTGGATTTAATAGATGGAATCATTATCATTGGTCACCCGTTGTTTGAGTCTGTGATCAGTGTTGAACGGTACCTGGCGGTGGTTCAACCCATCACCTTCCTGAAGTACAAGCCCCTCAGATACAGAGTGATGTGCTGTGGGCTCTGCTGGCTGTCGATGGTTGCCTCTGGTGGGTTTAACTCTGTCATCTGGATGTTTGAAGATATGGTTTATATTTATTACCTGCTGGCCTCTTTCCTTCCCTTCCTCTGCATCCAGTTGTTCTGCTGTGTGTCTGTCCTCAGGGCTCTGAGGCAGTCAGGACCGGGGGATAGAGGGAGAGAGGAGGAGAACAGCAGGAAGAGACGAGCGTTTTATTTTATCCTGATCACTACTGTGTGTATGATTGTGATATATGGGCCCTACATCGTTATAATCCTCATTCCCACAGACGGTGGCGTGTATATGGCCATTTCTCAGCTCTGCTTCACTGTCGCTGGTATAGTTCAGCCGCTTCTCTTCCTGTACCGGGAGAAGAAACTGAAATTCATCACATGTCTGTAATTTCACCTGCAGCATATAAACACAGTTTCATCTGGCAGTGTCTAGTGTGTTTGAGGAGAACAGAACTCTGTCATGAAGTACTTTCACTTATTTTTTAACGTTTTCTGCAACATAAACCTGTGTGCTAATAAAAATAACACTCATGTCATTCTGCAGAAAGTCTTTATTATCGTTATTATTTTCTTTGCTTACTAAAAACTGTTGCTTTGTAAAGTTTAAATAATGTGCAGAAAGCAGCAAAGCAGACACAGAGAAATGGAATGAACTGTTAATCCTGTACATCTGTTGTTTTGATGGGTCTGATGTAACAGTGCGTCTGTTTCCGTGTTTTGAATAAACAGAGATGTGACTATTAAAAGCAGGTGGTTTATATGTGGGAACGTCTCACAGCAGCAGAGCTTGTTTTATCTTCACTGTCAATTATTCTCATTATTTGTTCAAATTAAATCTTTTCACTCTTCAGAGGAACAATTCTTTGGTTTTAATGTTTAGTAAATATGGTGTCAGCATCATACAGTTACTGCCAGTCTTTCATTTAAAACACTAATAATGATGAACTTCAGAGCTGCATTAAAACATCACGTCTGTAATTATTATTCCACTGCATGTACACAAAACTTATTCATTTACGTTAGTCGACCAGAAGAAACTTTAATGTAACAATTATAAGCAAAACAATCACACGAGCTGTGAAACCAGCTGCAGTTGCGTGTTTCCGCCGACAGGTGTCGCCAGAGAGACGCTGAGCCACAGCCGTCAATACAAACGTGTTCAGGGAGGAAACATTCAGTCTGAAGTGAGATAAACATAAATGCAGTTTTTAGGAAATGTACCAGGAGCTGGAATTTAGTCCTGTACAGTAAAACTCTCATCATTGTGTTTGACTGACCTGATGTAAGTGTTGCATGTTAAAGTAAATCGGTGCATTTAAAACAGGGATGAATGGATTCAGTGTGTATTTGTTTTACAAATAAAACCAACACGTTTGTTTTCATATAAGCACAGTCACCAATTATAATGACAGCTCTTCCTGTCCCGGCGTGTAACAAAGACGCTCTCCTCATATATCACATATAATCCGTGTGATCCCTGTTTTTCCCAAACAAATCCCTCAGAGGAATGATTCTAAAACCAGTTCACAAAACCATCCCATCATAAACATTTCTGTCTGAATGGACAAGCGCTACTTTAATACGATGTATTTTTAACATGACTGGCCTCAGACTCGTTTGGGGTTCATGTGTCGTCATGTATCCATTGGGCCACACAGACTGTCTGGAAAAATGTCATAGAAACAGACGGATGGCAAGACCACGAGTGTCTCGTGTGTCCAATGTAATCAAACGCATCTTCTGAAATTTACAAAGTAGAAAAGCCTTTAAACCATTATTTTGTCTTTGACTTCAGATTGATCACATTCAGATGCTTGTTCTCCCAAAGTTAGAAAAACGTGGACCAACATATTCAAAAATTCATCAGTCTGAAACTAAAAACGTTTTGAGGCGACCATGAGACTTCCTGCAGGTTAAAGGTCACGTAATTTTTTTTTACTAAGACGTTTGTGCTTTTTTTAAGTTCAGCTATGAAAACAGAACAGGTTTGTATGTGTACAACTACACACTGTATCGTTGTGTTAGGACTGCTGTCTTACACAGACAACACACTTAAAAAAACAGTGTGTTTTTGAAGCAAATATGGTGTCATTTAACGTATTTGCATATCTGAGCTCTAGATAAAAACTTGAAGTTAGGTCACCTGGGCAAACAGAGTTTATG
Organism: Yasuhikotakia modesta; assembly: GCA_036877545.1. Lineage (NCBI taxonomy): Eukaryota > Metazoa > Chordata > Actinopteri > Cypriniformes > Botiidae > Yasuhikotakia > Yasuhikotakia modesta. The sequence goes on along the minus strand of JBAJNP010003016.1, from coordinate 4,233 downwards.
GGATCTTACAGCTTTAACTCACGTTATCGCATTAATAATTCTGTAACCGTAGATTTCAACACAGAGGTAAAGAGATGATTTATGCTGCTTGTGTTTTGCCTATAGGTTTTCTATACTCTTCTGTACCGTTCTTTACTCTTCTGTACTGTTCTTTACTCTTCTGTACTGTTCTTTACTCTTCTGTACCGTTCTTTACTCTTCTGTACTGTTCTTTACTCTTCTGTACCGTTCTTTACTCTTCTGTACCGTTCTTTACTCTTCTGTACTGTTCTTTACTCTTCTGTACCGTTCTTTACTCTTCTGTACCGTTCTTTACTCTTCTGTACCGTTCTTTACTCTTCTGTACTGTTTTTATGTGACTGTATGTGTGTGTTTGGGGATATATTTCAAAAGTTAGTCTTAAAGTGCAGTTTTAAATGTTGTGTTAAACTCTCTTCTATTTCTCACTCACAGATCACAGTTTGATCTGCACACAGTGAAGACATGAATTTCTCTAGTAAGATCTTCACTCCTGACTCAAACTCTTCTGCTCGTCTCTCTTCTAATGGCACTGTGAAAATGGAAAGTCATTTTGACACGTTCTCAGCGATAAACATCGTCTGTGTGATCTTTGGTCTTCCCACCAACTCTTATGTGATCTGGCTCATTGTAACAGGAACAGGAAATGGACTTGCAGCAGAGTTCTTCAGTCTCAACCTCTCTGTCTGTGAGATTCTCCTGTGTTTGGAAACTCTTATGGGTTTTCTTGATGATGTGTTTTTCGTTCTCATCGCTGTTGTGATTTTTATAGAAGGGCTTCCCATCACGGGTCGTCCTCTGTTCCAGTGTCTGATCTGTGTTGAACGTTACCTGGCGGTGGTTCATCCTGTAACCTTCCTGAAGTTTAAACCTCTCAGATACAGAATCATCTGTGCTGTTGTGGTCTGGCTGACAACCTCTGGCTCCAGTGGGGTGTTGTTAACTTTATTCATGGCTTCAGTACACAACGATGTGTACTTAGGTTTCGTATTAGCCCAGCTATTTATCTTCCTCTCCATCCAGTTGTTCTGCTTTGTGTCTGTCCTCAAAGGTCTGAAGCAGTCAGGACCGGGGGATAGAGTGAGAGAGAGAGAGGAGGAGAACAGTATGAAGAACAAAGCGTTTTATCTCATCCTCATCACTACTGCCACCATGTTTATAACTTACCTGCCCATGATTATCTCAATGTTGTTTTCTGTGGGTCCGGCTGTCGGTTCTCACACTGTCGTGTCTGTTGGTTTTACTTGTTTTTTAGTGGGCGGTTTGGTTCAGCCGTTTCTCTTTTTGTACCGGGTGGGAAAACTGCCCTTCATTCACACCTAATAGTTGTGCTGTGTTTTATTCCTCCGTCAGTAACTGTCAGTCATTCAGTTGTGATACAGTTTGTAAGTTATGGGACTAAATGAGTTCAGTGATTATTTCCCCATGTAAACTGTTGCTGTGAATATATAAACCCATCAAAGAACTGTGTTATTGGGTTGATAATTATGTGGTGTGTAATAATTGGTGTCAGTGTATAAGATCTGTGTTTGATGGCAATTAGACTGAGAATATTAGTATATGCATAAAGCTGTGTTGATTTAAAGCGGTGTGTTTGTCTTCTGTGTGTAATGGAGAAGAGACATATCTAATTCATGTTATTTGCATGTTCTAAACAAAGTCTCATGCATTAGTGTTGTCATGCAAAGCAACACGGCAGATATATGGCAACATTTTTAACATGTAACTCTCCTTTACTGTGTGTCTTACTGTCTGTGAGAGTCTCTGTGAGCTCGTCCTCTGTTTCAGTGTCTGATATGTGTGGAACGTTACCTGGCGGTGGTTCATCCTGACAGCGTTCTTCCTCCTCTTCTTCATCCACCTGTTCTGTTGTTTAGCTGTTCTCAGAGCTCTGAAGCAGTCAGGACCAGGAGAGAGAGGGAGAGAGAGAGAGGAGGAGAACAGCATGAAGAGACAAGCGTTTTATCTCATTCTGGTATTCTGGTATTATTATTATATTCCATTATTAACTCAATGTTATTAACTTCATTCACACCTAATAGATCTGCTTTTTGTTCCTCCAAAGTAACTGTCAGTCATTCAGCTGTGATTCAGTTTGTAAGTTATGAGGTTAATCAGGTATGAAATTAGTTATTGTTGCTTAAAATGGTCATGAGAGCTTTTCAAACGATTCATAAATTAAATTCATAAATCTGTCGTTTTTCACAGACGATTCAAACTTGATTTGAGAGTTTTGTGTGAGAAATGTTCTGTATATTATATTTTAGTTTCACTTTTACGTCTCATGATGTAGATCCTTGTGTTCAGTAACAGATGCATAGAGTTTACAGGCTTGTTTATTACAGCATTTATAATGTGTGTTGAGACTTGTGTAATGGATTCAGATTGTACTGTATCCTGATTCAGGGTATTTGCATGTTCTAAACAAAGTCTCAGTGATGAGTTCAAATAACATTTAAATAATGAGTCTGCAGTTTCTCCATGCAAAACATCCCACAGTTTTTAACATAAGCTTCATAAAACCCGACCTGTCTGAATGTTTAGAAGCATCAAACGTGTGTGTGTGTGTGTGTACCAACAAATATAATGGCAGTAGTATTTACATATTTTGTCTGTATTCAGTGATTTATCTGTGCTCTGACATGAGTTTATAGGGAGTGATGGTGTGTGTTTGTCAGTCTGTACAGCCTCTCCTGTCTCACACCGCTCACATCTGTCTCTAGTGCAGGTAACACTTTCATCTGCATGTTCAGTGTGTTTGAAGTTTGTCACGTTCTACAATCTTATAAGGTCCCAGTCAGCATGAAATCAAAATATACTATTTTTATTTTACTTACGAAATCTTACAAATATATAATTTAGAAAGTTATAAATCATGACAAGTCAATGATAAACTCTTCACCCTTCAAAGCACACAGTGTCAGTTAGATGATCTATGATCTTAACACACACAAACATCAGGATTATGGATGGATATTTGCATACAGATAAACGCTGCTGGTGCTTCATTCAGTGATTGTGGAGAGCGGCTGTAACACGGGCTGAAACTGATGCTGAGATACTGGAAATATTTGACAATCACTGTTCAGGTAATTCACAGATTCAGTGTTTGAAATGATGAAACTGCTGCAGAAATCAAATGAGAGAATCCATCAATGTGTGCATTATTAAAAGTGTGATTAACTTCAATCTTGAGCTTCATTAATACAATGAATAACCATCATAATAACCTTTAACAAACCTTTCCTAATTAATGGACCCTTCATTTTTAAGAGGAAACACTTAAAATGTTTTAGATTAAAATGAAGGTGCTAATCAAACACATCATTTTGATTTTGTGTTTGTTTGTTTGTTGTTTAGGTGAAAGACACAATGAACGTCTCACTGGAGATCATCACACATGATTCATTTAACAGCAGCAGTTATGAATATACTCTGCTGCCTTTTGATGTCGTGCTTTATATCTTTAATTTCCTGCTGGGTCTTCCTACACACTCCTACATCATCTGGCTTATTCTCTCAGGAACAGGACGAGGAATTGCATCTGAAATCTTCACACTAAACGTCTCTGTTTCTGAGATCATGTTCTGTCTGCGCACCGGCGCCGCCGTCATCACCACACGGTTCCCAACATTTTGGGGTGTCATGATGTTTTTATCAGGATTTGTCATCAATGGCCGTTTATTTCAGTGTCTGATCTGTGTGGAACGTTACCTGGCGGTGGTTCATCCTGTAACCTTCCTGAAGTTCAAACCTCTCAGATACAGAGCAGCATGTTGTGTTTTTACCTGGATAATGATTCTTGTTTTCTGTGTGTTTTATCTGCAGTTAGCACACCATCAGTTTAATCGTGTTTATAAATGCTTGTATGTGTCACAGTGTTCAATCTTCCTCTCCATGAACCTGTTCTGCTGTTTAGCTGTTCTCAGAGCTCTGAAGCAGTCAGGACCAGGAGAGAGAGGGAGAGAGAGAGAGGAGGAGAACAGCAGGAAGAGACGAGCGTTTCATCTCATCCTCATCACTACTGTGACATTAATAATCACTTATGTTCCAAGTTTAATTGTGTCAGTTCAGGTTATTCTGTCGATAGATTATCCACCAGAGATGAATTCAGTGAGTCGGTCATGTTTTACACTGGCTGGATTTGTTCAGCCTCTTCTCTATATCCGCAGGGTCGGAAAACTTTCCTTCTGTAAAACTCAGTAGCTGCTGTAA
>JBAJNP010003015.1:3473-42871 GCA_036877545.1 Yasuhikotakia modesta | reverse complement strand
CTAAAATTGATCTGCTGTTGATAGCAGTATATAATATATAAAGTCAGAGGGATGGTGGAACTTGTCTTTGGATAAAAGCAACTGCAATTTTGATGTGAACTCTAGGTGGCAGTATTGATTAATATGTCTGTGCCTCAAGAACATCCGAGATTAACATTTACACCAAAATCTGTTGTTCTAACACATGCATGCAGTTTGATCTCATAGAAACAGAAAGACGTTGTCCAATTTCTTCAAAATGCATTTACAAAAATCTGTTTTGTAGATTCGATGGAGGCAGCGTTCTACCTTTGTGCGTATGAGTTCACTATCAAGGAACTGAACTCACCCTGGTGCAAGTTGTTTGATGAAGTCGATGCAGAGGTATGAAAAGAGAGATTTCACAGTAACAGACATCAATCACAATAACACTGCAACTCTAATGTATGTATTTGTTAAGATGTCCCAAACCAATGTGACTTTTTTCTATAAAATTTCCCACTCAGCCCTTAGTGAAACACCACAAATAAAACGTTACACACGTATCTTTATCCTTTTTTTATACAATTAAAAGTGAATGGTGAATTTTAATGTAGGATTAAAGGCCCTGTGAAGCCTATCTTTGAACCATTTACAAGTATCTTATCTAGATTGTAAGCAGCAGTCTGTGGTTGATGATTTATCTAAATAAAAAACAGTTCTTTCTATGCTATATTTTTGTTCGAAAGCCCATTGCACTCTGGGATAAAGGTAGGTGTTTGAAAGGTGTTTAATGTAGGTGTTTAAAAGCAATGTGTGTTAGTAAGTGTGTTATATTTCTCAGGTGATGGAGTACAGCTTTGACCTGAAACAGTACTGGAGAAGAAGCTACGGACACGACATCAACAGAAAATCCAGTTGCATCCTGTTCCACGATCTCTTCAGTCGCCTTGATCGAATTATAGACCAGATCAAGTAAGAACATTGTGAAGTCTCTTATTTCACAACATAATAGAAGCATTAAATCTTGACAGTAAAAATATTGCTTTCTTTCCTGGTTGCAACCTTTATTGTCATTGTTCCTTAGAAAAGGTTAAACCTTTTGTTTCTGTGTCACAATGACCTTGATGGAGAAAAGCCTTAAAGAATTCACAAAAGAGTTTTTAAATGGGGACGACTCTCATCCCTGAGAAAGAACAAAGAAACTGGTCACTGCTTTCACAGCAGTATCAGTTGTTATGCTTTAAGTGCAGCTGTGGTAATTACAATGTACAACCCACATCTGCTTCACCTTGAGTTCTTGTTTAGTCTTTCAACTAATATGTATCTTTAACCAAAGTGACTCATTTTATTCAGGATTCTTAACTGAATTGATGGTTGTTTTGTGCTGTATGAATGGAACCACAGTCCTCATATTTGTGAGCTTTAAAGATAAGTGTAAACACAGCCAATGAGAAACAGAGGACAGGACAGATAGCCACATATAAAGACTAAAAAGAATAAAAAGTAAGTGTTTGTAAAGAAGGCAACACCTTTATTTGGCACTAATCAACCATGCATAAAATGTATGTTTATGTTACATTTACAGCCGGACCAGTACGATAGCATAAATCCACTCCCACACTCACTGCCCATTTAACACACAGAGTCCCTACACACCACATTAGGCAGAAACCGGAATCATTAAATCCCCTCACGTAATAAAGTCAGCACTCCTCTGTCTGTAGAACATCCTATTCTGTGTTTGAAAGTTAAACTGAAAGTTAAGTAAACCTGGGTGTGTGGATATGTGTGTGTCATTAAAACGTACAAAAAATGACTACATGCAGTATACTGTGATTTTTAATGGCAGAATTTGAAATTAAATCAATGCATACACAGAAAATATTAAATTGAGTGAATTTGTATGAAAATGAATATTTGCTTGCCTCCATTATTTCAGATATAATCCATTATAAGTATTTTGCATTAGTTATATGGACTAGTTTTATATTGCTATTTGAAGCTAGATTGCTATTTTGAAGCATGTTATTGCAATATTATTTAATATTGGCAATAGATCCAGTGTGTTACTATTCTATCATTCTGTTATGCTATCATATTTATCTTCATGCTGATCTTTACGTTTTTATTCAATTAATCACTCACTTTGTTTGTTTAATGTTTATCACATTTGCTAAGCCTTCAATCATCTGTGTCCAATGTGTGTCTAGGAGTTATTGTCCTTGACTTGTACATTCACAAAGTCTCATGTATGATTGATGCGTTTTATGAATGATTGCCCAACCGTTTATTGCTGGATCTGTTATGTAATTAGCTGGGTTGTAATGATGAACTGTACAGGAACCATATGTTGTTTTCATTGTTCTCATATGGTTGTTTTTTCAAAGGTTATGGGTCGTTCATCTATCAAAAACAACTGGGAAATTAATTTGAACTGCAATTCACTGTGCTGTACAGTATAAAGTTTCCAGACAGACTCTCATGTTACCTGGAGACAAAGGAAAACTGATTTGTAGGCAGAGCAGTTTGCAAAAAATAAGGAGTTGCATTGTAAGATTTTTAGGAACATATAATTTGAACTATTTTGGAGATTAGGTAGTGTTGTGTTGCTTTATTTTTAGTGGCAAAATTAAAGGGATTGTTTGATGGATCAAGATGTGGCAATTAACTATTGCAAGAAGTGATGAAAAGGTGATTTCATCTCTCTTTCTCTCTCTCTCAGTTCAGGAGAAGCCGTATCAGAGGTTGTGACAGTTCAGGTTGGTCACGCAGAGACTCTGATACCCCTCCTCACCCTTCTGGATATGTTTAAGGATGAGAAACCTCTCCAATCAACTGACTTTGTCACCCAACAGAACAGAAAGTTTAGAAGTGGCCACTTTGTGCCGTACGCTGCCAACCTGCTGGTAGTGATGTACAAATGCCCAGAAGGGATTAGAATTGGGGTTAGACTGAACGAGAGATCTTTGACCCTGCCTGGACTCAGTGGTCCCGTCCCCTTGTATGAAGACGTGAGGAAGCGCTACAGCGCTCTGTTGGGTGGGTGTGATCAAGAAACTGAGTGTAAATTAAATTATTCCTAAACCTAAAAGACCCACACAACACACAAAGACCACCAGATGAACTGACACTTAAACATTTTTGTATATTGACTATTTGCAAAGGTTATAGAATTAACAAGATGCGAAAGTAAAGGAAGCCCCGCCCACTAGTAATAAGAGCCAATCATCAATAAGTACAGTTAGTACAATCAGTACAGGTTGTAAGGCACCAGACAACCTTTGCTCATGCATAGTAGCTGAAGTGATCTGGTCAGAACAGTTTTTATAGGCAATTTAAGCTTAAGGAACAAAAATTATAGTAGTTGGTCGCAAACATATTGTTTTATTGTGACAATAGCAAGTGATTTTATAGATATTTGTTTTCTCCTATTCAGGTAGATAGAACTTAAATAGCTGCTCTGCTTTTTTTACTTGTAAGGCAAACGTTTTAATCAGTTTAACACTTAGTCCTGTGTTAGTTTAACACTTAGACTTGAATCATTACCTGGTGTTTCAGTGTGTACTGTACATGGTGTATTATACCCTATACTAGCAAGACATAGCAAGGGAGGGTTTTGACCACTCTATGTATTGTTTCTAAAATCTAACACATCTATTGTAATGTGTCTAGCAGCAGACGAATCTCCAAAAGTTGAGTCTGGTTTCTTCTCAAGGTTTCTCTTTTTAACCCAAACATTGTTTTTCTTGCTTCAGTCAAATTTGGCTTGCTTTATAAAGACATTAAAGCCTATATAAATGAATTCTGACTTTTCTTTGTGTTGTTGTGCTATAATTTGGTTCTTAAAATAATACAGGTGAAAAATGAATAGCTCCCGTTATACAGTTCACCTAGTTCACACACTTTAGGTGTTCACCTAAGGTACTTACTCTGTCAATTTGTTACTAAATTGACATTATAAAACTTATTAAAACTTTTTAAATCACATCACCATTGTCATAAACATTGTATACTGACAAAACAACAACATTATAATCCAAAAACAAATAAGAAATAAACAGCTACCCTGATTTTAAGCCTAAGTAATTTTTTGCTATGCTTAAAGGACCAAATGTGTGTTTCTTGATAAAGTTTCTTGTTGAACTAACTGAATATTCTGTCGTCCGCACAAACCGACGAATAATTTTCGTCTTACGTATGAATGTAGAACAAGGGGCACTTTTCACGCTCTCCGCCCCCCTTGAGCCTCCAGCACTTGGACCCTCCTCCAAGCCGCCCACCGGTACACTGCTCTCCATTCAGGCGAATGCAGATTCAGCGTCCCGGAGGTGGGACGAGGGCCGGGCCGCTGGAATGCGACGTGTCTCGGAAAGCTTTTAAAACGCTGGTCTGCATCAACTACCTTGGAAATTTCACCTGCGCCCCGCCTCCGAGCGAAGGTCCAAACTCGAGCTCTCCACTGTAGAGAGATGCCTGGAAACACAATCCCATCTTCGGTAAGATCAGCTAACAAATTGTATTATTTGTAGTTTAATGTTTATTAGGACTGTCTTCTTTCGCGTTAGATCTGCGTTCACTGTGAGCAGTCTTACATGTATGAAAAGGAAGTTATTCGTAAATCCCATTTTTGTCTTTTCCCCCTTTTTAATGTGGTGCTGTTATATAACCACAGGCAATCTTTTGGGGATATATTGTGCAAGACCTCTGGTGGAATTCAATGTAAAACTAGACAAATGAATATAAACTTATTTTTTTTAAAAAGTAGTTGTTTTGACTTACTAAGTGGATAGTATTGCATTATGCAAAATAGATAAAGATTAAAAATACCGAAAGAGATTTCAAACATTTATAATAGAAGCTGTTAAATGCTTCTGTGCCTAAACCCTGCATTAGAGTTCATCCCAGTTCATCTGGGTTATAGATCAGAGTTCAGTTGTTTTCGGGGGCCACAGGTTATGTGACAACCTGTTGTGCAACTGTTAACACAAGATGTTTAACTTTATACAAAACTTGATACCATACAGTTATAGTCATTTTATGAGATAAAAGAGGGAATAGACTTGGTTTTTTATAGGCTTTTCAGATGAAACATAATACTTTAAACACGTTACAACTTATCTGAAACAATAAACACTGTCATTAAACATTTCTGACTTCTGTGACAAACAAGGTTGTGATAATCTAAGAATTATTTGTGTCACAAGCTCCAAAGAAAGTCTGCCTTTGTCTTACTAAACTACTAAACTGGACAAAGAATCCCCGTCCAACAGAAAAACCTATAAAGATTTTTTAAAGATGTCAGGGCTGTTGTTTTAGAAAACACTGACATGTAACACCTGTGGACCAACGACAAGAATCATTAATACAGTCTTCCTTCATTAAAATCTACTGCCACTGACATTATAGAAAAAGTGTAAAAGACTGTATGTGTTTGAGAGGGGTGGGATTCAGCAGAAACCAGCAGGGTTGGTAATGAATGAATCTGCTTGTTTTTTCAAGCACTGCACAAGCAAATTTGAGATGGGGGTTTAAAACGAGGTGTGTGTGTGTGTTTGTGTGTGTGTGGATAAATGACATCATTGACAGAGCAAAGACCTGACTGTTTATTGCTCCTGTTCCTAATGCATGATTTATTCATTTTCTTCTGATGTATAACTATCACTATTTTAGTTGTGATGTTGTGTAAGAGTGCGTGTCCTGTCTCAAGCTGATACGGATGCATTCCTAGTTAAAGAAAATAATGGACTTTTTATACACGAGTGCTGATTTTCCTGCAGCTCGTCCTGCACAAACCTGGTATTTTTCCACCTCAGTTATCCTTGAGTAGCTCTGAAGGGAATTGAGGCTGGGGGGATGCATGAGAGAGAGGGTGTGTGTGTGTGAGAGAGAGAGGGAGCGAGAGAGAGACTAAAGAAATAAATCAACTATAAATTTAAAAACTTATTTTTTGTGTGAAGGGTCTGCAGAGGTCCACCAATGTGATTTATCAGGCCCATCATGTCAGTCGCAGTAAAAGAGGGCAGGTGGTCGGAACAAGAGGAGGTTTCAGAGGATGCACGGTCTGGCTCACAGGTAATGCACACAAACACACACACACACATATATACACAGCAAGCACAAACACACACATATATACACACAGCAATCACAAACACACACATATATACACACAGCAGTCCAAACACACACACATACACACAGCAATCACAAACACACACACATATATACACACAGCAATCACAAACCCATTCCAAAGCAAAATATAAAAATGTTTAAACAAACAAACAAAACAAACAAAAAGTGCTTTAGTACTTTACATACATAATAAAGCATAATTGTACTGCATGTGAAGCAAAGAGCCCTAGACAAATGTGGCATTTGTTTGGTTTTTAAGTTATTATTATTTAATCATTTCAATAGTTAAACTTTGTCTGGAAGCAACACTGGTCTAGAACAGTGTGTGGTTTAGCCGACATACATACAAAAACAGCATAGCACCGTAAGTAACACATTGAACAACCCCTAAAAACAAACATCACTTTCACAGATATACAACCACAAACCAACAACCAAATTTGTTTAATTCAAATATTTTTTGTCACTTTATGATTCAACTGAAACTACCACATCTGCTGTGCATGTGTGCAGGTTTGTCAGGGGCCGGCAAGACAACGGTGGGTTTTGCTTTAGAGGAGTATTTGATGACCCACGGCATTCCCTGCTACTCTCTGGATGGTGATAACATCCGTCACGGCCTCAATAAGAACCTGGGCTTCAGTTCTGAAGATCGTGAGGAAAACATTCGACGAATTGCTGAGGTGGCCAAACTGTTCGCAGATGCTGGTCTGGTCTGCATCACTAGTTTCATCTCACCATTTACCAAAGTGAGTGTTCCCACCACCAACTGCCTCAGCCATGTCTTTTTATTTACTATATTTGAAATAACTTTATTTAAAAATGGATAATGGCCAACATTCTGGACCCGCAGGACCGCGAGGAGGCCCGGGTCATTCATGAGAAGGCAGGCCTCCCATTTTTCGAGGTGTTTGTGAATGCTCCTCTGGAGATCTGTGAGAGCAGAGATGTGAAGGGACTTTACAAAAAGGCAAGGGCTGGAGAGATTAAAGGTAATATAAGCAGTCTGTAGGACAACAAAGGTGTAAAATGAAGTGATCAATTCCTATACCTGTGGCAGAGCATTGCATTAGCATTCCAAAGGTTGTAGGTTCGAGTCCCAGGGAACACCCACGTTGATAAAGAAAATATATACCTTGAATGCATCATAAATTACTATGTATAAAAGCATCTGCCAAATGCAAAAATGATTAAATTAAAAAACACTGAACAGAAAGTGGAGAAATTCTATTTTTCTCATTGTCCTTTTTCAATCTCTTTGAGTTTTATAGATAAATAAGATAAATATGTTTATCTTTACCCAGGTTTCACAGGTATAGACTCTGAGTATGAGCGCCCAGATGCCCCAGAGCTGGTTCTGAAGACCGGACAGCTCTCGGTCAATGAATGCATCCAGCAGGTGGTGGACCTGCTGAAGGAGCAGGTAAGCTTGAGAACAACCTTCACGCACCATTTCCACATTCAGGTCACGTGTGACTTTATCTGTTCAGCAGCTCACAGTCAGAAGTCCAAAGTCAGAGTCCATGTCTGTTAAAACCACCTGCATATAGATACATTTCTGACTAAAGAGCATTTATACACACATACAAGCAATTTAAGAGTCATTTAAAAATGATTTCTACAAGGGATAAGATAGAATAACATTAATATTATTTCTAAGGAAGCAGGCATAAATAATTTTATTAATACTATTATTATGTAGTAAAATAATTTATAATATTCAGTGATGTTTCAAATAATATTCAATAGCTGTTATTAAATTAGAAAATACACTGTATTAACAGTATGTACTGATTTCAATAAAGATCTCATATCAGCTGATGCAGGACACTATATATGGACATCCTTCTCATTTCACTTCCTGTATGAATATTTTCCTCCACTGTTTTCATGATCTGTCAGAGCATCGTTCCCACTGGAGTGGTGGAGGAGATTAATGAACTCTATGTGCCTGAGAACAGACTCAAGCTGGCAGAGGAGACCGCCAGCACCCTGCCCACTATCAGCATCACCAAGGTAACCATCACACCATCTGAGCCGCCTTAGACCTCACAGCCAGAAACCTCTCCAACACATCCATGTCCAGTAATGTTACGCTAATTCATGTGGGTGAATAGTTATCAGGGTGACACATAACTGCATTATCAAACTTGGCTTATTAAATTACATTGGAGAGCTATTCCAATATGAATGCTAAAAAGTTTAAGCTAATATTACTAAGCTATAATATTAGCTTAGTTTAAGATAATATCTCAATCATTGGTTTGGGAAGTTATGTTAATTTGGAAATTAACCAAAGATAAACTTTCCCATAACAGTCCATCATTTAAAGACTGTAAAGAATGTGATATTAGTTCACTGTAGAGAGCTGCCTGTATTCTCCTGTGTGTGCAGTTGGACCTCCAATGGGTGCAGGTGTTGGCTGAGGGTTGGGCCAGTCCTCTGAAAGGCTTCATGACAGAGCGAGAATACATACAGGTTCTGCACTTCAACAACCTCCTGGATGGTAAAACACAAGCACAGTCACACCTTTAAAGAAACAGCCAATGAGATTTGTTGCTGTTGTTGATGTGTCGTCAGGTTAAATCCAGCTAACAATTTTACTTTGTAGGGATGTTTTGATAATGTATTAATGTTAAACACTCAGTTAAAAGCATTTTTTAAAATAATGTGCTCAGTTAAAAAAGCGCTCAGTTAAAAGTTTACACAAACCTTATGTTACATAAGGTTTGTAACATTTCTAAATCATTACTACAATATTTGATTTATGCATTTTTTGATAATTAAGAAAAACTGTTCTAAGTTTTCTATTCTTATGTTCTAAGAATGTTCTGTGTGATTTATGTGTGATTTATGCTCAGTGTACATAATTTAATCATGTACACAGCCCAGTTAATGATGACAGCATTTTCATTTGAACTAACCCATATTTTATGTGGAGGTATGATGCAATGATCTGTTTCTTTTGTGAAACCCACTCATGTTGTTTGGTTAAACAGGGCCGGTTATAGTATAGTATTTTCAAGGCCTTACAATCCAGTTACATTCAAAGTGTATTAACACAGGAATCAAAATAACAGGATTCTAAACATAACAGTCAGGAAGCAAAGTTAAAAATAAAAATATTTTACAAAAAAGTGTAAAAAATTTTTTTAATTAATGTGCTAAAATGTTGATGATGTAAATTTTATCTTATAAACATTTGTCCTTTAAATGTTCAAACCCTAAATTTGTTTTGATACTAGCTATGTAAAGTTAATGTTATACTACCATTGCTGCAGAATATTTTGTTAACATTGAGAGAACTTTAGCCAACATTCTGAGAATGTTCCCTGTCAGCTGGGTATTAAGTATGCATGGTCTTACCTATCCCTAAACGCAGATGGTACCATCAACCTCTCGGTGCCCATTGTCCTTCCTGTTGCTACGGAGATTAAGGAGCGTTTAGATGGCAGCGCGGCTGTGGCTCTGGAGTTCCAGGGAAAACGTGTCGCCATCTTGCGACAGCCGGAGTTCTTTCCACATCGAAAGGAGGAGCGATGTGCTCGCCAGTGGGGAACAACCTGCCCCAAACACCCTTACATAAAGGTATTCTTTCTGTTCAATCAACGCCATCATAACAGATAATGTGACAAACCAGTGAAGTGTTCATATACAGTTAAATCAGAGGAAGTGTTCAGAAACTTTCATATAATAAACATGTAAATGTAAAATCATTTTCAACAAGTTTTAAACCAGTTTTATATTTTTTAAAACAATAACAGCAACTCCAGTGTAAATCAAAGTTCACTGGGCCTGTTTCTTTCTATAAAAGCAAACTGTCAAAAACTCACTTAAAATTTAACACATTTAACATTTACTAAAACCCACAAGCTTTATTATCATCAGTTGGTTTGATATTGCAGTATAAAATGTATTTTACATGCTACATTCTCATCTCATTGCCTTCAACTAGATGGTAATGGAAAGCGGTGATTGGCTGGTGGGAGGTGAGCTAGAGGTGCTGGAGCGAATTAGATGGAACGATGGGCTGGACCAATACCGTCTCACTCCGCAAGAGCTGAAACAGAAATTTAAAGACATGCGAGCAGGTGAAAACAAACAGAGCAAAGATGACAGCTGAAAATATTTACAACCAGTACATAGGAAACAGGGAGTAACTTACATATGATGACATATTAAACCTAAAGTTTTAAAGTTAGGGCTAAAATATAATAAAACATTAATCTGCAATTAAAGGATTGTCTGCCAAATGCATACATGTGATCACATTTACATAAGCCCAATAAAGTTAAACTTTTCAATGAACATTTGTACTGTTGTTCCAGATGCGGTGTTTGCCTTTCAGCTGAGGAACCCTGTGCACAATGGTCACGCGCTCCTGATGACTGACACACGGAGACGGTTAGAAGAACGTGGATATCAAAGGCCAGTGTTGCTTTTGCATCCCTTGGGAGGCTGGACCAAAGATGATGATGTGCCTCTTGATTGGCGGATGAAACAGCATGCAGCCGTTTTGGAGGAGGGCATTCTTGACCCAGACTCCACCATTGTGGCCATCTTCCCGTCACCCATGATGTATGCCGGACCTACTGAAGTAAGAACAATGTGATATTTAATATATTATATGGTTTCTTATTGACAACAGTACATAGACATTATAACCATCTGTTCTGTGGATCTCTTAGGTCCAGTGGCATTGTCGTGCAAGGATGGTAGCCGGTTCTAACTTCTACATAGTGGGTCGTGATCCTGCTGGAATGCCCCATCCAGAGTCAGGGCAAGACCTGTACGATCCATCTCATGGGGCTAAAGTTTTGTCAATGGCCCCTGGACTGACCTCTGTGGAAATCATTCCCTTCAGAGTGGCTGCATACAATACTAGCAAGAAGGCCATGGACTTCTATGACAAAGACAGGTGAGGATAAATTTCCAACTGAATAACTGACACAGTTATGGAGATGACTTCACCATTCCATGAATTTCCATGTTTCTCTCAGGCATGCTGAGTTTGAGTTCATTTCTGGGACCAAGATGCGGAAACTGGCTCGCAGTGGAGAGAACCCTCCTGATGGCTTCATGGCTCCCAAAGCCTGGAAAGTCCTCACTGAGTATTACACTTCCCTTCAGAAAGACCAGTGATGTCACACAGCCCAACCAATCAGGAGCCTCAGACATTCAAACACACCGGAAACCTCAGAAAACCATTAGAGTTTTGAAGTAGTATGAGAACATTATAAGCATTAGTTTCAACGCATAGATGCAAAAAACCCTACTGTATGTTTGTATGAAATTTGCATTTGGAGGCTATAACATAAGTGATGTAAATCATTCATGTTCTGGAACTTCCTTAAGAGTCACGCTATGGACTCAGACAACATACCAACAACAACCCCCCCCATTTCTAGCCCTGAGTTATAGGGCACTAAATAATCAAAATGCACACAATTAAAATAAGTTACCTTTAGACTAGCAGGTCAGATCATGCAAATTATTAGGGTAAAGTTACCCATATTTTGCCTGGCCATCCAGGACCAGGTAGCAAATGTGGTTAAGGTTTCCAGTAAATATACAAGTAGTATGTAAATGTAGGTAAATAAGGATTCTCAACTGTGAAATTTAAACTAATGTGCCTTAAACCTGATTAGGTGATTGTCAATCACAAAGAGATAATGATATACTGTTCTTAAATTATATATAAATGTGCCTTGTTTGCTACTGAAAACATGCAAATGAGCTGTAATCTACATTAACTCTTTGTATCAGAGAAATGTTTATTCAGTTTCATGTATAGCCAGGACACATGTAAGATTTCACTGTACTGTATGTAACCAGAATAATTATATAACGTTGTTTAACATCTGGAGATTACATTAGGGAAATAATACCAGGTAACATATTTATTGTATTAATTCAATCACATCAATTATTAACACTGCTAAATTAATATGTTACACCAAATGCAGTATAATTTTTGATACAAGTATATCTTATCTTTTTTAATTAAAGCTTTGTACTGTGAAACATGAGCATGTGGTTGTGTTTTTACATTCAGCTCACAGCGTGTAAGTATATGTTTCTTTCTGTGCTGTGAATCAAGGTCAAAAGTTACATTTAAAAGATGGATGATATAACAGAGTTGAAAATGCGCTCATTAGTTACAGAAATAGTGACGCTCTGGCGCCATCCGGTGGTCACGCATGGCAGAAACCAGATGACGCCATCCGGAAAATAGCTGATTATGCAAATATAATTTTAGATAAATACAGTAACTTTAACAAACGATTGAAAATTCATAAGCAATTCATAATAAAAGTTTACAAGGTCATTGCGGCTAAAACGCATGCGTAATGTGAGCCTAAAATACTCCAAAAGAGAATTTGTAACGGGTGAGTAACTTCATAAGATGATGGAACCGCTTAAGGAGCAGAATTGAGTGCTTTTCCAGACGAAGCATTCCCAAATGGATTTAAAGGATTCCCAAATAAACTTAGTGCGGATGAGGGCATTAGATCCAGTATGTTCCAGGTAAACCTATTTAAATCTGCTAACTGCAAAACCCTGAACATGTTGGGTATGTACAGGATGTGCAGTTCTGCGGAATGGATTTTCCAGGGAACGAACATCTATAATCATATATAAAGCCACTCGAAGCAGATAAGGACGGGACACACTCACCCACTCACAGATCCAATGCTTTTAACTAACCCTTGGGCTTGTTATCTAATATATAGGGCATCAAAGTAAATGATTTGACAGGTGGCGCTGGGTTTATTATTATACCACGAATGCTAACATATGTAATGGTCCGATCTTAAAAATCCCTATAAGAAGCAAAGAGGAGTCATAACATATGCATACATTTATATGTGTCAAGCCAAACCTTATGGTGATCTCTCAGTTACTTACGCCTTTATGGCTTAACCTAAATATAATTCGTGTTAACTATATTCAAAAGCATGACGTAACCATGACACCATTAATATATATGACTTCTTCATTCATACTTCCCTAAAATGCAGATGTTTCTCTACAGTTGTGTTTGTGATATACTACCCGTATGCTCTGCGATATAGGTTATCCGTGCTATGACTGAATCAGTCCAGTTGATGTACGGTGGGGGGGGAGAGACCACCGTTCTGCACGGAACGAAACAATGTACCGACACCGCGCGCGCACGTGACCGCTCTGACAGGGAGAAGTACCACTTACATGCTCACATCCATATCCTTCCGCCCTTTATCGTGAACGGCCGCTTTATTACTCCGGCCGTTTCAAATGTCCCTGTTTTCTGCTCTATATAGCGTGTGCTATAGATCTATTTTTTTCAACGTGATATTTCTATTGTAAACGTTCAAAACGGACGTCCATATCACAAAACGGCACGCGTCCGTGCACCGCTACTGCTCGTGGCGGCGGGGTATGTTTTTCTCTCTGGGTAAATGAGCCGGAACTACGTTCTTTTTTCCTCCGTGGGAAGCCATGATGGCAGTTTGAGAGCGGAGCTGCGGATCACCCTGAGAAGAGATGAGTCCCGCCGATAAATCTCACATCTTCACGCTTCTTCAACGGCCATCGTTGCATATTTAACCTGCGGCAAAGGTGGAGACTGTCACTCGTCTGTCACTCATTTTCTACGGGGCTGCATTGACCATCCAGCGACGACGATGATCGTTCGTTAGGAGGAGCGTTTTGGGGGGGTTTAGCTGCTGTGGCTAGCGGGCGATGCTAGTCGGGAAAGGCTCGCCTGTGTGTTTTCTCCGCGCGGAGGTGGAGAGGATTTGCTCCTCTCTCTGGACCTGATCACGGCGCGTGCGCCGGAACCACAGACTGCTTCTGCCTTATTGTTATTATTGGATCGAATGCGTTCTGGTTCGGCCGGACCGCGGGATCTAAGGACCTATTCAGCAGCTCGGAGGACTGTGCGACCGGGAGAATCTGGCCTGCTGCGCCGGAGCGGATAGAGGCCAGTCTGCGTGAAGACCTAATCCGGCCCGCTGCGCGAGACCCGCCGGGCCAACCCGCGCACTCACATACAAACACACACTCGGGTGAGAGTGCAAACATAAACCCTTTTCTCTGTAACAAAAATCAGGAATAAAACGGAAGTGCGTTGAACTGCTGTCATGGCAATGACCAAAATTAAAGAAATAGTGAGTCGGAATAAGAAAAGGTACCAGGGAGAGGGATTCGATTTGGACCTGACTTGTATCCTTAACCATCTGCAGTGTGTCCAGAGATCTTGCTGTATTAGTAATGTTTCTGTATGCATTTTGTTTAATGTTTGTAAGAGTCGTGTTATCTCTCGAAAGGTCAGATATATTTGAGAATGAAGGCTTTGAAATGCACAGAGTGTCTCTGCAATAATGTCTTTCCCCCTTTATGCTTTTTTTTTAATGTTAGACATGCAATATCATGCAGGGATGCATCACTTTAAGTGCTTACTCATGGTGGTCGTACTTAAAGGTAATTTATTCAGCTATTTTGTTAGGATATTGCTGAGTATCTGTCAGGTTTCTGGTTAGACAGTTACATGGCTATTAAAGCAAACCCCCATTTTCCAGTCTGAGAGTCGCTGCATGTGATATTGGACATATAAATAACTTCAGATATGCAAGACAGCAGTTTAATGAGGAGTAATGTGATTGAACAAATCTGCTTTTGCGTGTAATGACATATCTGTCTATTCTTTTACTAATGAATGACTACAAGTCACTCGGATAAGTCAGCGAGTGGCGTGTCTTCAAACCTTGTTGTTTTTAGAAATCTTTGAGACTATTGATTTACAAACACTGTACTTTGCAGGAACATCCTGTCGAGCCCTCAGTCACGCTGCCTGGTGGGTAAGCAGTAAAGGTGGGCCAGTTTACAACCAAAAAATCCACAGCCAATCTTCTGTACTTCATCGAAATAGCTGATGACATTTCTGCGCTTTGCCACTCAGTGTGTCCCATAAATTACGGCTATAAGGACACACAGACAGGCAGAACAGAAGTTTTGGTGCAATGAAAGGAAAATCCCATTTGATTTTAAACTGACTGCAGGTGAATGCATTTTAATAGATCTTCGTTTGGGCTTTTTAAATGGACTGCGGCATGAGCTCTTCCTGGTTTTGATCAGGCTAATGTTGAACTTATTGCGTATAGCTGTATGGTGGGCCCTGATTTTGAGACTGGCCCTTGTGTACAATCCAAGTTGGTAATTTGGATGAATTTAGGAAATTATGAGCATTTGTAGTACATAGTACGTGTTTACTAATTTTGACACTCGGGCAGATGGAAAGAGAAGAAGGAAATGTGGTTGTTCCTTTGTAGATTTGAGGAAGTGTGTCATTTCAGGTGTTAAGACAGTAATGAAAGATAGGTTTAAGAATAGAAAGGTTGCTGAATCCTGGCCTTTGCTTACAGTAAATTTACACTCATTTTGAAAACTCTGACACTGATGTTAAAAGTGATTATTAAGCATTACGTCTTGGCCTCCAGTAAATTCACCCCTGTTCCTTTATAGCTACACCACTGTTGTTCTGAGCATGCTGAGAAAGTTCAAATGTCACCCAAGCTGTCAGAGTTGCAGAGTTCAGCACCTCAGTGTCTTTATCAGGCTGAATATATTTGCCCATTTTGTAAGACAGTTTATGCTGTAGCTGGTTTAGACGTTCGTGCCAGGAAAGTATTGTTTAAACAGACTAAATTGAGCATCCAAATCATAAGCTCTCAGTGCTGTCACGCTATTTCTCACTCAATCTCGCTTGCGTTTGCTTAATTTATAAGATTGCGCTACTGCAGTGTGATTTGTAAGTGTGATTTCATCATGTGAAAACGTAACCTTGTTCAGAAATAGTATGCTTTGTGTTAAACCGCTGGTTTTAGTGTGAGTTTGCTTTGCTGACATTGAGTGTTTAGGTGATATGGGTGTGAGTGTGTTTTTATGTGTGTGCCTATTTAAATGTGTCTGTGTGATGTGCATTTGCCCTACCAATTACCTTTTTCCATTATATAAAGGACGTTATGGTTTTTTGACGCATAGTTTTTGCAGTCTCTTTCATTGGCGTTTCAGTAAGTGTTTTTGTACAATCTTGCTAAGCATGATGTGCTCCAGTTTAAAGCCAAACCGAGTGTTTGCAAGAGGTTTTATAAGTTAATTATTGATTTGGTTTAAAAAAACGTATTTTTTTTGCATCCCACTATAATTAGTTCAGTCCATATCACTTGTGAACACCAGCTATTTAGAACTAGAAACGTGTTTAACGGTGTTTATGATATTAATAAAATAAGCGTGACCCATCCGATTGAAAAAGCTTTGGCTTTCCATTCTGTCAGTGTGGGACAGGAAATGAACAGAACAGAGAAGCTTTACTCTCTGTGTCTCTTTTTTTCTCAGCTCTGTTGTGGTCGAGGTGAGATCCTCCCCCACAGATGGGAGAGAACATACAGCAGAAACATCTACACATGCTCAGAGAGAACAAGGAAGTGAGAAACTAAACGGTAATGGAGAAGATCTGACTCCATACGCACGAGTAAAAACAAAGCATCTTCTCATCGTGTCTAAAAGCTGATTGGTTGAGCGTGGGAGGTGTGTTTGAGCTCGGCAGCTGCCGTGTAACCTTTGACCCCGTGTGTAGGTAAAGATTGTGATGCCCTGGTTTGTGTAGGTGAGGAGCATTCGAAGTCTGTGCCTACGGTCTGACACTTGCTGAAATATAAAGGTCAACGTAAAGATTGTGGTGAGAGTGTGACATTTATACTAATATCTGAGCCTTTGTATCGCAAGTTTCTCCATTTTCTTTTTATTTTTGGAAAAACAAAAAGCAGGTGTCCTGTTGGATTGATTGGTTGAGACTTAAAATGTGTGACTAGATCTTTACACCTGATTCATGAAGTTACCCTTCATCAGTCTATTTGCTTTTCTTTAGTTTGTTTATCGCCAGCTAGCTAGCCTATTTTTTGTGTGTTTTTAGCACTTAGCTTTTGCATCACCTTTGCTACGCTGAGATATCTCATAAACGTTGTTCCTAGTGGAATACAGTTGTGGGGTTCGCATCCAAATCATAATGGGATGGCGAGGCTGCGGCGACAAACCCTTGTGATGATGATGTGTGTTGGTTTAGCTGAAGTCTTAGCATGTGTGTGTGCAGTGCACGTATGTCCTTGTGTTCCTTAACAGTCACGTTAGATATCTACCCCAACATCATTGCCATGGGCTTTCCTGCAGAGCGGTTGGAAGGCGTGTATAGAAACAACATTGACGATGTGGTGCGGTAAGTCCAGTTCCAAAATGAAACACTAGAACCCTGATTTCTTTCTTCCTCTCTTCCTTTGTGGTTTCAATTATTATTATTTCAATTTTCCTTTTTTTGCTCCAGTTTTAATTATATGCATTAGCATAGGCATTCCAAGTGTACGGATAAAAGTGTCATGTATCAAAAAAGTTTAATTTACTTTGAAATTAGTTGTTTAACTGTTTAACATTATCTCCCCATTTTTTGGTTTTAATGATCTTTGCTTGAGTTCTTGTCCTCATTCTTATCCCACATTATTTCATAATGAAATCTTCCTGTTCTACATTGTCAGTGATTAATTTGTGTTGCTCATTCGCAGTTTGTCATCTGTATCTGTTACTGAGGCTTATTTTAGTAGCTAGTTTTAAGTGTTTGCTTGTAAACATCTGCTTGTTTCTACAGACTGTTTCTTAGAAAGAATGTGCGTTCATAAACGCTTCAGATTTCCTCATAGATGATGTTTTCTTGTTCCAGGTTTTTAGACTCCAAACACAAGAACCATTATAAAATCTATAATTTGTGAGTATTTGATCATATTTTAATGCATTAAAGAATATTTTTTAAGAAAGAGTCCTGACACGTTTTTTGTTTGTTTCTCCCTCAGATGTGCTGAGAGACACTATGATGCTTCGAAATTCAACTGTAGAGGTAAGAACAACATAAACATGTTACGAATGTGTAATAATACATCAGTGTATGGTGACGGGCATGTTTAATCATCACAATGTGGTTTGATGAATTGATTATTAATATTGAACTGAATTGTGACAATCATTTTCTCAATTCTGCCGTTGTCTTTGTTGTGTGAAGTTGGTCTGCAGTTTTAACCGCTACCGATGCGAGAATTATAGGGTGTTTTATCACCTGCAGTGACTTGTGAATCTTGACGACACTTAACATTTATTGCTGTAATATTTCCCTACCTGAAGAGACTGAAACTCCCATTTATTTAATTGCTGAAGCCTTTTTTCTGTCACGTAAAAAATGCTCATTTGAAACACTGACATTTTAACAGCCTTTTTTTGTAGTTTAACTGGTAGATCCTAATGTTTACAAAGCCAAGGTCAGTATAATTCTAACTGATAAATGCTTTGTATAGCTTGAATACCTGCACATTGCTTTTGATGAAAACGGGTCAAATGTAAATGTATTGAATGTACTGAATCTGAGAATCTTATGAAAGAACTGAAATCTGTTCTTTCATAAGATTATAATGATAAATCCTGAACCTGTCAAAGGCAGGATAAGCGATTCTTTTTGTTATGCTTGTTGAAAGTCTCTTCACATCCTGATAGAAATCACTTAGTAAAGTGGTCTGAATATACATATATAAATCTTTTGACTAAATACAATGTTCTACCCATCAAACTGCGCTCATGTATTTGAGGAGGCGTGGCTTTAGAGAGTGCTGCAAAGAGAGGGTGGGATTTTTGGCTTTCAAAGCTAGCTTGCTATCGCTAACCTCTCCAAAACCGCCTACTCAACCTTCAAGTTCTGAGTCTTTAATCTCTGCATGGTTTGCAGTGGCACAGTATCCGTTTGAGGACCACAACCCACCCCAGCTGGAGCTGATAAAGCCTTTCTGTGAGGATTTGGATCAGTGGCTGTCTGAGGACGGGAACCACGTGGCCGCCATCCACTGCAAGGCCGGCAAAGGTCGCACGGGGGTCATGATCTGCGCCTACCTTTTGCACCGCAGGAAGTTCTCAGAGGCGCAGGAGGCCCTGGATTTTTATGGGGAAGTTAGGACCAGGGATAAAAAGGTACAAAACCGTTTGCTTCTCTATTTTGTTTCAGATGTGAAACTGGCAGGTGTGTTGTTGTGTGTAATATTAACGGTTGCATAATATTTGCATTTATTCAGTTTTAAGGATTGTTAAGTAATTCATCATTTTAATTCTATATTTAATGTTATCTTCAGGGGGTGACCATACCCAGCCAGCGGAGATATGTGTATTACTACAGCTACCTGTTGAATAACAAGCTGGAATATAAACCTGTCGCCCTCCTCTTCCATAAGATGGTTTTCCAGACTCTACCCATGTTCAGCGGCGGCACCTGCAGTAAGTTTCTCTCTCCTGTTCGCAGACAGATTAACCTTATAAAAAGTTTTGTTGATGTCTGATGCTGAGTAAAGCTGTTAAATGCTTTTAGCATTGTCAGACGGTCATAAAAAGCATTTTTGTTTGAAGAACATCAAATTTTTAACATTTTTATTATGTTGTCACATGTGGCTGTGAATGCTAAATTGTTAAATGCATGTTCATTGTTTTTTACTCTGTACCAAGTCTTGGCTGCGTTCCTAACACTCACCAGTACGCAGTCTTTCTCTGTTCCTGTTTTTATTTCTTCATAAAATCTCATGAGGGCTCTATTTTGACATGGCTCTTGAACCCCACCACAAAGGCATGTGTGTCGTAGACATCACAGAATCGTGCTCTTTGTTTTCCCTTCCCCGTTTCTGCATACTGCGCTAATGTGTGTTTCATTCGTGTTGGTGGACCTGTGCGACAGGTCTGAACACCACACATCACCCAACATCGCTGGTGGGTTTTTTTGAGAAGTTCTTCATGTTTAGAACTGGAACTAAAAGTGCACACTCAGAAGTCTGAGACTTAAACGATTCAGCGCCAGAATCTGTAGTTCCACAGTGGTGTGTGTTAAGGGTGGCTGGTGAGCCTGGGTCAGTGCGAGGCAGTGGTGCTCTCGGCTGAAGCGGTGGTGGCGTTTAACCTTCTTTCTTCTTAAGAGGGAGATACTGTTAAAAACTGTAGTCAGGTGAATCCCCAGGGATTGAAGAAAAGCAGCTGGCATTGTGGTCAAACACAGCACTTTAAATTACAGTAGGAGAGCGTCTTCAAATGACAGATTGGCCCTCCCTTGTAGTGTGTTCAGTATGGTTTAATACAGTGTGTGCTGTAGTGTGTTTAAAGCAGGTGCCTTTCAGATAAAGCAGAGAGTTCAAGATATTTGTTCTTAAATCCCTAGAGTGACTTTTGTTTTATCAAATAAGCTTGGGGAATAGCAGTTTTACTCTGTTATTTTGTGTACAGCAGGAGTGAACACCATTACAAATTTTGTATTTCTCACCATAAAACTATTTATCATGTTTATCGATGTGTGTTATAAATAGTTACTTTTTTAAACAGCTGAATTGATTTCAAAGCAGTTATTGCTTCAGTATGCCTAGCAATAAAAACTAGCATCGGGCTAGTCACCGAGAGCTGAACAAAGTTTATTCAAGATGTACAATTTACCACAGCATAGACAATATCTACCACAACGTACATTACAGGAAGAACCTTAATAATCGTGTGTTTCACAGCAAAACTGGGTCTCGGGTGGTCTCTGTTAGGGTGGCTGGTTATGTGGCCACGTTTTAGATGTTTGTTCTTTTCATGCCTCAATGGTATCTTTTGTCCTTTTGCACCCTGTCACTAATCACTGACATGTTCTACACGATGATGTCATAGTTGGGGGTGGAGTTATTTTAGTTAATAACTAACACCCACATTTTTTCCCCTCGTTTCAATGCAACCTTTCTTGTTGCTTTTGTTTATCTTATGATGTTTTTATTTCCATTTATCTTTATTCTTTCCATTTCATCTTTTCGTCCTCTCTGTCTGACCGTCTTTATCCGTCTCTCTCTGTTCTCAAACAGATCCTCAGTTCGTTGTGTATCAGCTGAAGGTAAAAATTCACACGTCAAATCCAGCCCACACACGGAGGGAAGAAAAGCACATGATCTTCGAGTTTCCTCAGCCTCTTCCTGTTTGTGGCGACATCAAAGTGGAATTCTTTCACAAACAGAGCAAAATGATGAAGAAGGCAAGTTATCTCTGGTCATCTTTTCACCTTTATCTTTGATGACAAACTGTACCACCACATTGTAATGACGGTTGCCATGGCGGCAGTGAGGCGATGCCTTCTGGTGGTTTGTGGTTTTTCTATTGTTGTACATCTTTCGCCTTTTTGGTTTAACAACGTTAGTGTTATCTTTTGTTTTTTTTAGACTTGACGTTCTTTAAAATGACTTTGTTCCAACACAGCATGTCTGTTTGTGTTTCCATGCGCTATATAAATGTGTTTATAAGTGCAGTTGTTGGAATGTGTGTTTGTGTTTGTAAACACTTGCTATTTACGGCTTTCAATGCCCAAATGTAAACCTTTCCTGTGTGCTTGTGTGGGTGTGCAGGATAAAATGTTCCACTTTTGGATAAACACGTTCTTCATTCCGGGTCCCGAGGAAGCTGCGGAGAAAGTGGAGAACGGGTCAGTGGTCAGTGACGTGGACAGTGTCTCCTCTCAAAACCAGAGCTCTCCGGCCGAGAGGGAGAGAGTGGTCGGAGGAGGACTGGAGTCAGGAGCAGAATGGGCAGGAGAGCGAGCGGCATCGGCTGACGGAGATAAAGATTACTTGATACTGACCTTAATGAAAAACGATCTCGATAAGGCCAACAAAGATAAAGCTAACAGATATTTCTCACCCAATTTCAAGGTGAGAGGAACCTTTCAGTACTGAGTGAAGCTTTTTGCCTCATTGTATTTTGCCTCGTTCTTAACATACCTCATTTAACTGTTACACTGATCTAAACACTGATTGTTTGCTCATTGTTTCTGCCCAAGAAGCATCTTTAATTTTTAAAGATGTGCTGTCATATTTTTAATTAAACAGTTTACATCATTTTGTACATCATTTAAAATCATGAGATGACCAATTTAGTCTTACTAGTAACTCAGTAGAAGTAGTTAAAGTTTAGTCAAGTGGGTTGATTTACCTCAGCATGTTGAGATCACATGACCAGCTGAAACACTACAGTAGTTTCTGGGTTTTTCCAATCCTCTAATTAGATTTCAGACAGAGTTAGACAGAGTTCCTGGAGTATTGGCTGTTTTGAGGCAGGATATTTCATTAAAACTTACTGTTACTGAGTATTTTTGTGTGATGTGACAATGTTTTTGTACACTGGCCTGATGTTGTGCGCAATAGGAGCTATGAAAATTAACACCTTTATATTGTTTCTTATAAAGAGAGAGAACCCCACATTTACTGTTTGTTTTCTCTTTTGTCTCAGGTTAAATTGTACTTCACCAGAACTCTAGAGGAGCCCTCACACTCGGATGCGAGCACTTCAACTTCTGTCACTCCAGATGTGAGCGATAATGAACCAGATCACTACCGCTATTCCGACACCACTGATTCCGACCCGGAAAACGAACCTTTCGATGAGGAACAGCACGCACAGATAACGAAAGTCTGAACACTTTTTGCTTCACGTCTGCGCGCACACCAGACAAACAAACGTACTGGACAAAACCAAGACAAACCAACCAACACCAGTGAAATAAAACAAGGAGAAAACTTGAAAATGAACTGAAGAGAAAAGGACCCTCCCCCCGTATCCCTCTGACAGCTCCAGGACAGTTTCTGTTATGTCATCCTTTAAAATATCCTGACCAATTTATTGTTTTACTTCATTTCGATCGATGAGCTTCTCGTGTGGATAATGACATCATCGTCAGAGGTGGGAGGGAGGGTCCTGTAGCTATTCTGTGTATATAAAATCCCTTTTTGTGTCAAAGACGATAAAAATCTAGGCAATCAGGCGAGGAGAGGGGAGGGGAGGAGAGAGGCAGAGCAGACCACACATCTCTCCTTCTCCCTTTCTTCACCCAGGCCAGTGCTGCAATCAGTCTCTCCCTCTTCCCTCGTTCTTTCCCTCCTTACTGTGAATGCTTCTCGTGCTGTCTGCAGGCGCAAAGACCTTTGACCCCTTCCTGCGCAAGGCATGCTGGGATACGTAGTCCTTCAGGCTGTTGTACAAAGGCTGCAGTTTGCCAGTATCCCTCCTCCTAGCCTCACCAACCCCACCCTTCTCCACCTCCCCACTGTGTATAACGATAAATTATGCAGAGAAACACGACATCCCATGTAATTGTCGATGTTTTTTCTTTATTTTTTCTTTTTTATCCTAAGATAATAAAAAATATAATACACAAGCGCAGGGAACCAGTGTTTGCAATAATGTTAACACTCAACATTTAAAGGACAAATTGGTGTGCATGTCATTGGAGTCAGTGTCCATGTTTAATAAATGCTATATGATGTGTTTTTATTAAACAAAAGTGTCAGAACTCTCTTAAACGGTCGTCTGAGATCAATTCACAAATATGGTAAAACAGGCCTCAAACTGTCATTGGTGTTGTCTTAATTTTTGTATTAGAACACTTACACACACACACACGCATCCACTTTCATGCTTTAAAACATATTATCTGAAATGGGACTCTTTAGGTTTCCTGTTTGATGATGATGTTTTTAGATTGATAAATGATGCAGAGCCCCTTGCTGAGTTCAGGCTCAGCGCTTTAGGGGGTTGAACCAGATGTTTGTTCAGGCAATTATTTAGGGCTCTTTATTTGTATTAAAGGACACTTTCAAGTGGAAATTGACTCTTTAGGACTTCCTACAAAGCCTTGCTTGTTACTGTAACAATATTAATCAGTATGGATTAGCATGTGAGTATCATTCATTTAATTGTCTAGTACTTTTTTTGCATGGAATTAGAGACAGACTTTTAGGTCAAATTAATCCCATAGACATTATAAATGTTATATATGTCTCATGCAAATTTGCATTCTCCATACGTCTCCCTTGATATTGATAAAAACATCAAACTAAACTCACACCCACTAATGATGGTGACTGGAGCGGTTCTGCTTCACTGTAATTGGTTGCCCGTCCGGGAGCCATAGAAACGATTTCTGAATGACCAATGAGGTGCTTGTCCTCCTCTGTCGGCAAGCACAGTTTGTTTCATCAGGAAGCGGTTCAGTGACTGTGAACAGATACGCCTCCAGTACTACATCTTAAAACTTCTTGCTGATGCAATGCAATGACAATCTGGCAACCGCTGTGCCCTGTTTGAAGCTCTTGTGTGTATTTCTGAGAAATTCTCATTTTAAGAGCAGCTCTGTGCAGCGTTTTGATTTGTGAGTTTGGAAATTCCTGTTGCTTTAATATGGTTAAATTATAACCCTTTAATGTAATTTCAGAATTGATGTACAATATTCATTCTAGTCATTTTGTTTTTTCGTTTTCAAGTAAATCACCAACACTGTTGGGCAGTACAAAACTAATCTGGCAATAACTTGCTGTTTGGAGCACAGATGTGCTATGTTTGGATTAGACCCAGAGTGAAACAGGAAGTGGGGATTAACTGGCTTGGGTGGCAGTTCTGCATTTCTTTAAAGGAGCTAAACAGAGAATTGGGGGGATGTGCTGAAATTTACCCCCAGTAACTGTAGCATTTTAACTGAAATTTAAAATTCAAGTATTAACCTATTGACTCAAATCAACTTTGAAGGGATAGTTCACCCACACATAAAAAATCTTAATTCACTCACCCTTGTCATTTCAATCTGGTGTGACTTTTGCTTCAGAGGATCACAAAAGGTGTTTTGAAGTATGTTGGTAACCAAAAAGCAGTGGCACACATTACTATTGTACGAACACTAAACCACTGAGACATTTACACAGAAGAAAAGTCAAGCTGGTTTGGAAATATATAAGGGTGAGTAAATGATGAAAACATTTAACTCTCCATGCAAAGTTTGTCATAGTCAAACATTATGATAGTACATCATCCACAAATCACAAACTTTGATGTCAGAACAAACACATCCTCTTGTATTAAGTGCATTATGTAAATCCAGTAGAAAATATGGAAATCGGATATATGCCTCTGAACAGCCCTGCTATACTGTTTAATTTCCTGAGTTACTAGAAGACATGTTTGTGTATTAGAAAGAAAGGAGAGTCTGCCAATGTATAGAAGTTTGTATTCTAGGAGGGTGTGTGTGTGTGTGTGTGTGTGTGTGCTGTTTCATTTTAAAGAGCAGTTGATTGAACAGAATCCCAAGAGAAAAGGATTAGCGGATTATGGCATGTTTTCGCCTGAGACCATCGGCTGTGCTAGACTGGGCTAACATTCGTCACGGCCAAATTAATACGGGGCTCAGATAACAGACACCAGCACTTCTCATATCAGCACTGTGGAGTGTGTCCTCTCTGTGAACCCGGCTTACTGTCAAACAGCTCATACACACACAAAGGCAATCATAAAGAGGTTTAAAATGGCTTAGCACTGACCCCAGATTATCAAAACCTCTCAGAAACCTCCTTCTTTGCTGGAGTGACACATTAACACATCTTGATCCAAACACACACACATTCTAATGACCCATGACATACAAAGATGCTGATAGCTGCATCACTCCATGCACACACACAAACACACACATTCCCAGTTTCAAATATTTAGAGCCATAAAATACATCTGCACAAAAAAAAAAAAGAACTATAAAAATACAACAAGGAAAATGACAGAAATTGGAGCTTATGTTTATAAGACTGCTAAGTAGTTAAGGACTGTCACAAGAGAACCAACAGTTTGTCTTTAAACTTTAAATAAAAACTTACAGGACAGAATTATGTCTATGTAAGATTTCTAATGCTGGAGCCCTGAATATGTTTTTTTTGTGTTCTTATGTGTCTGTATTTTTTTCTTCAAACGCTTTTCACCTAGGCCAACAGCTTTATCTGACAGTTCATCAGTTTAGTCAACTGAGAAAGATAAATTAAAGGTGGCAAAAACTGGGTGAGGTGAAAATCAAGGTTGGTTATGTGGTTTAAGTATTACCATATTGCTGCATGTGCAAAAGGGGTGAGAAATCTCTGAGCGTGCATAGCTATTACTAATAGCTATATATTAGTAAACGTGGTAAGATTACAGTAACTGCTATTTCTATTTCTAAATGAACAATCAGACACACATTTCTGTATTAAATGTCTATTGTGTGTTGTTACAATAATACCGTGATCTGTAGCAACATGTAATGTAATGTCCTGGTGGGACGCATGTATTGTACTCTGGTGCCATCTGCCAGTAACAAAGCAGATCACAGAAAGTGGGTCACGCAGCTTCGAGTCCATTTGTGAACGAAACTTCCTGTAAATTGTACATTTCCTGCTTTGTGAAGAACAGTTTACGCTTCAGAAATGCAAGGGTTGATCTGTGATGCTATCTTGCCTTCCTGCGAGCTATAAAAACATGAAATAAATGACGCAATGTTGTGGCAACACTCAGAGTGACCTAGAGTTTCACACATGGAGTTACCGCAGAAAACAACCACAGGAAACCTGCCACTGCGGTTAATCCAGCCGCTACTTCTAAACTCACGGTGAAACCGGCCGCTCGCGCACTTCTGAGGCGCGTCTTTTAGACACTTAGCGGTAATAGAGCCGTAAGCGGAAAGCGCGCTCCCGAGAGCTCCTACGGAATCAAAGCGAACTTACATATCAAACAAACTCATCATTTTAATGACATTTTACATGTAGTTGACCATTCTTGCTGATATGTGTTCACAATGAACCCCTCTATATGCACAGCAAAGACCAACCCATTTTATTGTATAGTTTTTAAGTAATTCATGTAATTCGTGTTGGACTTTCTGAGCCGAGTAGCGCCCCCTAGAGGCAGGAAGCTTTATGTACTATAAATAAGGGCTAATGCTTTTGAAATGTATTTTTTCACCAATGCTTTCGTTTCTGGCAGTTTCACAAACAAACTGCTTCGGCACCCGATACTGAAAATGTATTGTTACAAACTCGTCGTTTGTCTGTGTTGTTTGGTAAGTAAATTCATAACAGTATCTGTCTGTCATGTGGAAAATATAGGAAAAAATCGATTTATGATCAGGATAATAGTACATTACTGATGCGGGCGGGACACTTTCTTCGGGACCTAGTCTTTACATCCAAACCATGTTTATTGCGTTGCATTCAGGTGAATTAAAACTTATAAGTAACTAATCTTATAAGTTTATTAAGATAACACCGATTAACTTCGTTTATAAACCACCTAATGAATTGGAAAGGGGAAAAGTTTCAGTTTCGTTATGTCCAGTTTATCTGGTTTATTTTATTAACATATTTCTACTTTTTTTAAAAACGATTTCAGATAAATGCTCGTTTGTTTGTTTGTTAAGCACAGTTATATATTTGTTAGGTAGTGGCTGTAAACTCATCGGGACGCATGTTGCGCAGGAGACGCGGGTCTTGTGAATACGGGACTTACGAGCATGAGGGGAAAACCTGCTGCATGTGTCCTTCCGGTATGATCTAATGTTGCCTAACTTTTTGTCATTTACTTGACAACGTGTTTACCTTTTAGATTTACAGTTGTTACATGTTACACAGTTGATATATTGCAGAAATCTAACTTGTAAACCTCTATATTAAGTAATTGGCTTTACATTAAATTAAATGTACTAGGTTTAATAACTATAAAACTCATTATATTATATATTATATTATATTATATTATAATGTTGTATTAATGTATAATTATATTAAATTAATATTATCATGTTTTTAAAGGCTACAGAATCTTGGTTTACTGCACAGAAAACACAACAAAATGTGAACTGTGTGCATCCGGCTCCTATATGAACCATCCAAACAGTGTTGACAAATGCCAGCCCTGTAAAAGCTGTACCCCTGAAGGTAGGTCTTAGCATCTTATCTCAGCTATAAGACATTTAGGTTCAACTGTAAAGTTGTAACTTTTTAAAAGGAAACAACTTACCTATATTTAACCCCAAGCCTAAATAGATATATCTCAGTCTGTTTTTTCTTTCTCCCCTTGTGTTTATACTACAACAGCCAACATGAAGACTAAGGAGAAATGTACAGCATATTCTGACACTGTCTGCACATGTACAGAGAATTATTACTGTGACAAAGGTGATCTGTGCAGGACCTGCTACCCATGTGACACGTAAGGAGAACAAGTATAAATGTTCTGCTAATTAAAAATAACTTTAAGAACTTTTACAGAATGTTAGCGAATGCTCTGAGAACGTTCCCTGTTAATTGAACATTCCCCCATGCTTCACATATGTGCAGTTGTACTAGCTTTCAATGTTGCTTCTGTGCATCAATACAGACACAGTTTCTCAAAGATCTATGTTTTTCTTTCAGTATTAAATGCTCTAAATGCTTGAAATCATTAACAAATCATTCTGCTTTTCTCTGTTTGCCTGTCATTCCCCCAACAGATGTGAAGAACATGGGGTGAAGACACCATGCACTGCTACAAACAACACAATCTGCAATGGTGTCAAACAAAATAATGGTAAAAATATTGATACGAGCTACAAGCACAGCCAGGGGCCAGTTTATACCATATATATGTTTATATCCAGCATTAAAAGTTAAAATGCATCTGCCCCTTGTGTTGTTTTACATGCAGTGTTAGCAATGACTGAATATGTTACCCTTAATGCTTTTCCAATATAAACACAAACTACTCCTCAGAATGGTGAATGTGATCTGTGGCTGCTTGTGTGTTTTAGGGAATATTGTGGCTGGTGTTTTGGTTCCAATTCTCGTGATTATTGGTATTGCTTTGCTTGTCTATTTTCTGTGGAGGAAGAAAAAGCTTAATTCTAAACCAACAAGTACTGAGAATCAACAATTAGTAAGTTTCTCCCGTTTTAAAATTGTATCGTTCCCTTGTGGCGCTAAAGTGGCACTGCACTGCACGTTTGTAATTCATTGTAATATAACAAGCCTTTCTAGTAATGTATTGTTATTTTTTTCTTTTTCCTGTGTAGAAACCACTCCTTAATGGTATGTATAAATGCTTTCAATTTAAGTAATATAAATACAAAGAACCTATGCTAATTAATAAATGCTAATAATGAAATAATCTCTTGGTATAGATGTTGACCTGACCCCTTACCTACAAGACATTGCTTACATTCTTGACCTAAAAAAGATGAAGAGCGTTGCCCGGCGCACTGGCATGCATCCGGCTGATATTGAACAACATGAACAGAATCACCCACAGGATGTGAAGGAACAGACGTACAGAATCCTTCAGAATTGGTGTGAGGCTCAAGGCTTGTATAAAGCCTACCCAACGCTCATCAAAACCCTTCGGGAGTTGTCACACAATAAAACGGCGGATGAGATTATACTAATTGTTGAGAAAGCAAAGAATTCAGCCTAGACAGTAACTATATCATATGAATAAAGTGCCAAACATGTACTCACCTCAAAATAAGATGATAACTTTGATGCATGGCATGGCGACAACTTGGATGACCGGAGCTCAAATCCCAGGATCAACAAAAAAAATACAGGTCATAGAAAGTTTTAAAAGTCATTGAATCTTATTTTAGGGTCAACTTTTCATACTGTACACATAGATTTATATGTACAGCTACATATAGCTGTACTTATATATTATAATGTATTTTAAGTTATATTAAACTATTTTAAAACTTAAACATAATGTTGTTTTTCTTGGGAATAGTGTCTGGAAATGTGTATGTGGGCTTGTTTCTGGAAATGTGCATGTGAAGTGTGTTGCAGTTGTGTTTTGGGAAAAATATAATTAGCTGTTTAGCAGTAGGACTGTTTAGCAGTAGTTTTAAACCATTGATTTCTATGTAAAATAAACCTCTTTCACAGCACGTGTTTCGAGTATGTGTGCATTTGAATGCAAACATAATTTCTTACATTTTCTAAGGTAAATACAAATAACACAAACACCAGGACATGAGTATTGCTCAAAACCAGAACCATGTATGGGAAGAATTATTAAAAGAAAATGGAAAGAAAATTAGCCTACCATTTATTTCTTGTTTAAAAAGCCTAACATGGGACAGTTAATCAGTGACTTTTGTACATGATCTATCTATGCCATAAACACATTTTATGAATTGCATATTGATGCTGGTTGCAGATAAATAATTGTTCCCCTGACAATGATTTAGATATTTTAGAGTCAATAAAGAACCATTTTCTGAATTATTTTTTAAAGTGTGACTCTAGAGGTGACACTTCTATGACACCTGCATGTAATTGTTTTATGTTCAGTGAGTGGACACAACACAGTGAGTTTGGAAGTCACTGTATAGCGTGTTTTGGGTCAGTTTAAGCAGCAGCGCCCTCTGCTGCAATGGAGGATGAACCTGACAGCAGCCAGAATTACAGCACTGCAGATCAGAGAGATTCCACTGAGGAAAAATGTGGTTGTGTAGGAACCTGTCTGATCCACTAACCAACCTGACAAAGAAAGACAGAACAGTGAAAGGCTTTCTCCTCCAATCTCATTAAGATTGTAGTTAAATGTAGGTGTAAATACTGTGTAAATTTGTGTTTGCTGCTGTAATAAGAACAACTTTAAGCGGGTGTGATTAAAGTTTCCTTTACCTCCAATGGGTGGGCTGATGAGGTAGGGGATGGCATGAAGAAAATAAACCACTCCCAGCGCTGAGGTCAGGTGGGTGGAGCTAACAGTGTCAGAGGTCACCACGGGGATCAGCGCCACATAAGCGCCATCAAAGTAACCGTAGAAAAGAGAAAATGGCACCAGCAGGGAGAAACTTCTCAGCAGGGGCAGGAAGAGACAACTGAGCCCCTCAGACCCAACTGCCAACATGTAGCTCACCATCCTATACGACCTTAAACACCTACACACACATACAAACAAACAAGAAATCTGGGTGAAGTCTAAAACATGTAGAGACTTTTAATGACAATTAGTGTGCATATTACAATTAATCAGAGAAAAAATATGTATACATTGAAAATTATGCATTATACAGTTCATATATATATTTATATATAAAATTATACATTGACTTCACTGTAAGTTGCTTTGGATAAAAGTGTCTGCCAAATGAATAAATGTAATCAAAAGACCAATTCTCTTATGTGTGGCCTCTTGTAAAGAAATATGGCCGTAACTGACTTCTAGGGCACATGTAATGTTTTAATTAAATTATGGGAAAATTATATCACTGAAACACAGAAACGTACTTCCTGTCCGCAATCCAGCCGAAAGTGATAGTTCCCACAATTCCTGAAACTCCAAGTATGGATACAAGCAACGGTGCCTGC
This sequence comes from Yasuhikotakia modesta, assembly GCA_036877545.1. NCBI lineage: Eukaryota > Metazoa > Chordata > Actinopteri > Cypriniformes > Botiidae > Yasuhikotakia > Yasuhikotakia modesta. Next base: position 11,522 of record JBAJNP010003015.1, on the reverse strand, counting down.
TGAGGACTGACACCCGCGCCTAGGGAATAGGGCACCAGATAAACGAATGGCACACTGCAACCGTACGCCAGGAACAGGAAGGACACCAACAACAGCAGGAAGTCTGGTACCAACAGGAAGGAAGTTTCCCTCAATACTGTGTCTCTTATGTTGGCACAAACACTGTGACTGGACTCGTGCAGCATCTTTGTGTTTGCCACCTTTGATTGTATGACAGCAGTGTGGTTAATGTTTGCTACCGACTGAGACTTTGATTCGGGGATTGTAACGCTCTCCCGGTCGATGAGCAAACAGCCCAAACGTGAGTCACATGATTGTACTAACACGTGGTCTGTAAGGTTTGTATTGGAGCTCTCCAGCATCAAGCCTCTGTTTAATTCATTCATGCTTGTGTTCACAGTCTCTAAATGTTCTGAGAGGTTTTGCTCATGTTTAAGCTTTTCATCGGAGTGGGTTTGTTCTGTATCAAAGGGCCTGGATCCATCTGCCACCATCAGTTTTTCTCCGTCTCTGCGCAGACCCTCTGTATCTGAATCCATATATTTTTCCTTCTCTGATTTTTCACTTGAATGTCTGATATCTTGTGCATTCAGTTCCGCTTTGAGTTTTGCATCTGCTTGTTTCACTCTTAACAAATCCACATTTTTGCCCTCCTCCAAATCTACATTCCTCTGCTTTTTATTTCGGCCCCCCAGCGGTCTCATAAGGGCTCCGCAGACGCACAGGTGGGACACCAGCCCCCCCAAAATGAGCAGAGCCCCCCTCCATGAAAAATATTCAATGAGGAGTTGCACAGCGGGAGCCAGGATAAACGTTCCAATGCCGCTTCCCGACATGGAGATTCCGTAAGCCACAGCTTTTTTCTCGCTGAAGTAGGAACCAACCATGGCGATCGCTGGCGTATAGCTGAGAGCGAATCCAACGCCTGTGCAGGAAATAAGGAGAGTTAGCATGCAAATGTAATGTATCTGTTTAACGTAAGTGATTGATGTCACATAGGTTGGTGTGTGTGCGTCTGTATCTAACCTGTAAGAATACCCAGTGTGAGGTATAGAAACTCCAGGCTGGTAGCCAATGAACTAAGGACCAGGCCAGCAGAGGAAAGCAACCCACCAATCATAATCGCTATACGAGAAGAGAGGCGGTTCCCTAAATAACTGCCTAATGGAGCTATAGACAGAGGAAATAAATGTTGTTTTAGCCAATAATCACAAATCAAACACTATTTTTACCAGTTTTGCCTTTTGTAACTGGTGTGTTTTCAGATGGATTTAAGCTTTGTGTTTATATTAAAACATTAAACAAATACATGCTGACAGTCTGTCTGATGAAAACTAGTATTTAGTAACTGTTAAAAATAACTGTTAAAAATGACACATATCAAGGCCACTAGAACAATATAAAAAATGTGTTTGCGTGAATGTTCTCCCACCGGCTGCAAGTGTAATGTTGTTCTGAATGGACTATGTACTATGAACCTTTTAGCACAGAGTTTCTGAAAACAAAGTGCTTTCCAAATCAATAGAGTGAATCAGTTCAGACCTCACTGTCATGGATTCTCATGGTTATTTAGAGACATTTTCATATGAGTCTCACCACACAACATTGTAGTGCAGTCCAACAGAGAGTGGATCCATGCAGTTGCAGAATAATCTTGGGAAAAATATGTCTGGAATTCCACAAAGAAGATGGACACGCACCTGCAATCCAAAAGGAAAAGGCACATTTGAGAGATAAAGTTCCTTGCAGCACTGTTGTTTCAGTACACGCTTGTGTATGTTTATCAATATCCAAAAAAAAGCATTTAGGGGATAATTTTCCTGAGGTAGTTTTCCTGAATGAAACAAAATTCCCAAATGACACAGTGTGCTGACAATATTCCGATAATAAGTCAGTTCCACAACTTGCATCTGACAACACAAGAGATGATGTAGCAGAATTCCTAAACAGGTGAGCGCACCTGTCTAGGAAAACACAACTCTGTTATGGAGAAGCCATAAACTGACCTAGTGACCCCACGTGTGCAAACGATGGTAAGGAAACAAGCTGCCACAACCATCCAGCCCCATCCGCCATCAGGAACGACCGCTGGCCGTGTCTGTTCTTCACTCTTCTCCAAACTCTTGCTGGTCATGTTCTTTTCCATTATCTTCTGGTTCCTCATCTCCTCACAGCTTCCTGTTTGAGGTAAAGGAGGCAGAATACATTTACACGAGGCAAAATCCCACAAAAGAAAAACTCATTAAAACAAATATGTATACAGTGTACATGAATGTATCAGGAAAAAAATGCTCATATGGTCGTACAGATAAAACAGTGTATTAACATTAACATGAGTAAAAGTGTGAAGAGCATTTAAGCTAGGTATTATTTACCAGTTGGATGTTAAAAGAATGACTGGCTGTATGAGTGTGTGTGTGTGATAGACAGAGATAGGAAGAGAGAGAGAGAGAGAGAGGCTCTGCATTTGTCTCAGCATAGTTTTAGAAAAGGCCTGTTGTTTTGTCGGGTCCTTGCAGCACAAAGACACTAGAGCAGAATTCTCCCGGCACGAACATCCTGCTGCAAACACACTCTCATAGCATCATTTTGTGTGTCACATGAGAGAAAACTACTTGTAGCAAAATTAGTTACCTTCTTGCAAAATTTGGGGACATGGAGCAAAGCTTTATTCACACATATGTTGTTGATGAGAATAATGCAGATTTTGTCATGGGCTCACCTTAATCTATGTCCAAGAAGCCAGACCTCAGTCAGACCCGAATTCTGTTCACTTCATAGATGCGATGATTTTCAATAAACAGGTAGTTTCACTGAGGAAACATCTTCTGAACAGGCTGAGGTAGGTCTGCTGGTCAGGGCGCAGGGGGTGGAGTTTACGTACAAATCATACACAAGCTCACCTTCATACACATTAACACATTACAAACACAGAGATTTCCTGAACCTAACTGAGTAATGGTCACAACTTCACCCCTGCTTGTGTACTGGGTACATAACTTACAACAATAATTAACTATTAAAATAATACAGGAATTTGGTCCACTGGCTAACCAGTTATATTTATAATGATGTGCCTAAAAAGCACACGAAGCAAAATCAGTTCAATTGTCTTTAAAACTAAAATGAATATCTTGTATGACAGCGTTACAACGTGAGCTGAGTGTAAAACCGTGTAGAGCATCATTAGCGCTACGTAAGTTACGTACTAAACGTAAAAAGCAGATGACTGGGAGTATTAAGAGGTCAATGAGAACGAAACGGTGACTTACTCTGAACGGAGCATCTACAGCAGACGAGGTCCAAAACAACATCAGAAGAGCTGGGCGTCCGCATCACTGGGACAGACGGGGCGGCAACTAAACCTCTGAAACGGTGGGTAAGGGCACCACGCTGTAAGCTAGTCCACTTTCTGCTATTTGCCATGTTTTCCCTCTCACCCACTGCTTTCAGGGGGGCACAGAACGGCGTGTGCATATTGCCCTGGGGGGCAAGGTGAGCGCAGGGCCGTTCATTTGCTTTTGAAAAGCTTTTATCAGGCGAGTTTAAAGGGGTTGTGCGATGCACACGGTATGGTAATGATATTGCTGTTCTTGGCACTTTTGTTTCTTTTTCTTTCTCTCATTTCTTTCCATTCAATGCGATTTTCGCCGAAAAAAAACAAATAAATACAAAGTTTTTAGCATTTAAAGTTCATGCTAAAAAATTGAAAACACAAAAAATGCAAGAATAATAGGCAGGTACTCAAACGCAGAGGTACAGAGAAACACAAACTTAGATCTTTGTTTTAAAACTTTATTCTTCTTTGAAAATTTTAAGTCTCTGCATCCATTAAACTCAGTGAAGCACATGGGCATGTTTCTCTCAAAGTGGTCACAAGTTTGACTGCAAAATAACGCAGTGGCTTCAGTTTCTTCACAGAGACAGAATGATATTTACATGTTTGTACAAACTGATACATTATAGCACAAAATATTAGGGTTAAACAAGCAAAACGAAAGATTTTTGTCTAAAAATGTCAGCAGGATTTCAAGAAAACACAAATCTCAAGAAGAAACCTCAAAGATTTTAGGGGTCTCACTCTGCATATTACAGACAAAAGTGTCAGAAACAAGAGCAGGGAGTTTTATGAGTAGACAGACTCCCTCAGTCCCAAACTGCATTCTGCAAATAACACACAGGGCAATTGATTTTACTGCATAGCAAGAATAAAGATATTCAGCCATCATTTAGACACAGAGAAGCGTCCAGCAAATCAAACCTAACCTTTCATACATAAATATACCCTATATATATTTATACACACTAATACAAACTTCAGGTCTTCAGTTTTGTTATTTTACAGTACAATTTTTTAAACTGGCGGAGAATCAGAGCTGCTGCTTACTGGAAATGATTTCATCACATTTACAAAACACAAAGAGGTTTTTGGAATGAGAGCTAATATTAATTGGTGGATTATAGTTTTGTTTGCACATTGCATGGACTTCTATGTAGTGTGTTCACACAACACAACGGATGTCAATTAAAGTTAATTGCAGCCAAGCTTGAATCAAATACATGAACTAATTAAATGCCAAATTTACAGGTCCAGCCGAAGCCATTAAATGTTCACATTAACAGCAAAAACAAAAGGTTGATAGATGTTTAGCAATCAGAAAAGATGCATTTAGCAGTTTCATTAATGATACGAAGCCCCTAAAATCTAATTCTGAGTGTTGAGACACCTAGAAAAAAATGACAATAAAAAACATGCGATAAAAACACCACCTGCATTAGCCAACAAGATTTAAAAAAAACTCAACCCATATATAGGCAGAAAAAAAGGACTTCACGGATTTAACTAGTAGAAGGTGTGGTTTTGTCTCAAAGTTTTGAGCATATAAAGACTTTAAAGCTACAGGCCACTTTTAGGAGGGGTAATATAACTGCAGTACAAGGCCTGAATTGACAGGCTGTGGGGTTCAACCCCTCCTGTTTACAGTTTGGCACTACAATGGAAAGCCGTTGAACCGTCTAAACATGTTTGATATTTGAATGGTGAGGAAACTTTGCTCTCTCTGTGTTATTAGCACTGCTGCTCAGTCCAAATACAGGAGAAAGGCAACTAAACAGAAGAAATGTGCATAGAACTGCACGCAGAAAATGACTTTGGTAATAGGAATAAGGATGTAAGGCAGGGTTTGAAATACAGAAGGCAAAGCTAACACAGAAAAGAGTTTTTTAAAGCCAGTGTATTTTCTGCTTTATTACATTATTGTTATTAAACTGAAGTGACTTTCAAATGAGCCACTTGGTCCCACAGAACTTCTGGTCAAAATTGAAACCGTGTGAGACAAGACGAGCTCTCATTTGAAGCGGTTTAAAATTAAGGGCTGCACGCGAGTCTGTTTTTTATATTATAAACTGCCACAAAGAACCGATTCTTCTTTAAAATGACTGTCATGCATAAACGCATGAAAAACCAATAACTGTAGTGAATAGGAAGAGTGAGAGAACAGGATAAGGTCATTCAATGCTGTGACGAAATCTTATAAAAGGTTTTTGACTTTTTCAACACTTATGTAGAAAGTAGAATCATTCGTTAAACATTATTTGGGTTCTAAACAGAAGTTTAAAGGTCCACCCAGACCAGAAAACAGTTAAATACAGTTAAAAAAGTTAAATAAAGAAGTGCCACTCTCAGCCGGCGGCAGCTAAAGAACAACAGGACTTTAACACAGCAGGATTTGGCCAGTAAACTCTCCCTGTTCACTACACACTGATATTTACAACCAGAAAACGTATGATTAAAACTCTCTGTCAGAGTCGCCAGTCTGAAAGCAACCAAGTTAATCATAAAAATATTTCTAGAATCCTTTATAAGTTATTTACAGGTTAATTACTATATAGGCTCCTTTCAGAATTCCCAGTGTTCCCAGTATTCTGATTTTCCTGTTGGGGCTTCTGTGTGGAAGTCTTAAAGCAGCTTCTGGATCAGACATGTCGGTGCCTTTCCTTTATGTATCTTCAGATGATTTCAGCAGTTCAAGGAAAGCACCAACCGCTCCGAAGTATCCCTGTAAACACATTAAGGAAAATTTACAAGATAAAATAAGTAATTCTGACATGCCCTCATTGTTATATTTCACAAATATGAGGACAAATTACAACCAAAGCAGCAAATGATTACAGAACTACCTCATGTTCCAGGAAGAGGGCCCTCATTTGGCCCTTGGACCAAAAGTCCATAGCATAGGCAAGAAGCTTCGTTGACACTGTGTTTATTCGAAGAAAGTTCCCCACAAAAACAACTCGTTCAATTTTCTGCGAGACAAAACAGCATTTCTTACATTTTGGCAGGAAAATGGGCTTTAATTCTGCAGAATAAACTTAAAAAGTAAACTTAAAAACTTTTAAAAAGTTTTAATTGGTACCTGAAAATTTAATAAAATGACATTTTAAATGATGAAACGTTGGGAGAGATTCTTGCGTTGAACACAAATTGAGTCACATTGGATTATTCATGCAGGGGATCTTTTGTGCCACCAGGGGGCGACATAATGTCGATAAACAGCCTACGCTGGTTTTTCATTGCAGGTACCAACTGCCTAAAAGGTGCGTTTTTGGACAAATTCTTGGACATCGAGCAACGCGATTAAGGTCCTTTATGGTCCATGCATTGTTTGCTGGTGTTCTGAGCGCTCTGAAAGCCCTGTACAATGCTGCTTGATCACCAGGTTACAAGGCAACACTGTAGAGAAGCCCAGAGCAGCCAGACAGACGCTAGTTATGTAACACATTACGGCATCTTCTGCACAAATATAAAACATCATAAACCATTGTAACATAAAAAATGCAACTGACACAGAAATATAAACCGCTGAATTCCAACCACAGGATCGACTTCATGTGGGTTGTAATGCAAACATCCTATTCAGTTGATGATATAAGAGATTGTGAGAGAGATTTTGAGAGTGACGTGCACAGTGACTTTTGTGTCATTTGTTTCTGTTGCTGTTGCACAAACAGAGACACACACAGGGACATACACACACACACCTCATTTATGGCACACATTCGTGCGATGGAGCCGATGTTGTTAGTGATCGTGACGAGTGTTGCTCGGGCCAGGTCCTCTTTAGAAATACTGTCTCTCTTTTCTTTACTCATCATGTGTCCAAAACTGTAATAAAAACACAGCCACAAAACAGCACATATTAATACACCACACAGATGCTCCTAAACTGATAATACTGAAAACAAACCAGTTCAATTTGTTGCAAATGAATAGAAAAAGAAACAAGCCAAACCAAATTTTTTAAGTGAAAGTTGTCAATATTTAAAACTATAAATAAAGGTGATTCATATTTCCTATACAAAAGACTGAATTCATTCCTCTCAGTCTTGCTTACATAATTTGAGAAAATGTAATGGTAGCAGATTTGGACAGTCACCTCAGCCCAAGATGCCCAAACAGACCCACTGAACGTATTCTGATGACCCAGTTCACTATATGCATGGTTATTTCCTGGTTTTAGATATGCCAGCTCGGGCATGTCTGGTAAACTTTCAGCTGTGACGGTTATCATTGTTGGTCATCTGAGGTGTGAGAACTGTTGGTCGAATCAACCTTGCAACCGATGAGGGACACAACAGCAAACAAACCTGTTCTGCATTCACACATAGCAATTTACTGGTAAATTATCGGTAATGTTATGACTCAATTGCTTTTTTTAATTATTGAAAAGCAGGTTTGCACATGGCACTTTAATTAGAATTTGGCAGCAATTTACCAGTTTGCATGTGTGAAAGGAGGTATTATCACACCAAAAAAGTGAACTGAACAGAAGATTTGGTCAGCTGGCTTATAATAAAGCATAAGTTCTTGGGAATCTGCCATGCATATAGTCAAGCAAGAGTTTGAAAAGAGTCCATCTTAAAGACACATTTGGCTAAGGAGAAAATCAGGATCTTACTCATGTGTGGCATGTGAGATAGGCAGCACTACATGTGAGACTCTGTAAATACAACAGAGTCATATTTCACTGGTGGGTCTTTTCCACCTGA
>JBAJNP010003014.1:0-42874 GCA_036877545.1 Yasuhikotakia modesta | reverse complement strand
AAACTATAGAACAGCCTGTTTTAAAACGCTGCAGTATTTATTCTAATAGTTAATGTGTTAAAAACTATATTGCAAATATATGCCTGTGTGTAGTCAGTTAAATGCTGTTAAAATTCTGGGGTTTGGTTGGATAAATAAGTCTTGTGACGTTGTGACTTTTTTTTGCTTTGCTTTGGTTTGAATCATTTCAAATGTTTTATTTTTCTTTTGTTTGTCAAATGTTACATTGAATCTTGTTACAGATCAATATTATCATGCACCTTAGCGCTGCACAAAACTTTGATAATGTGTGATAATAGCAAGAATTGTCAACCCTTGACATTGTCAGGCTGAATGACTAAATCTTAAGTAAACATTTAAGGGTTTGTATCAATGTTTATTTTCCCACAAAAACTTTTTGCAACTATTTTGCATATGTCATTCTGGTGTATTTTGTTTTAATTTATGGTGACACTTAACCAGTTTAAGGATAATCATTTGTTACTGTTACAGATGCACATTTACATTTACCTCAGACCTTTTTATGAAGTTATTGCTTTGTGATGAAATATGTAATGAAAAATAAACTTTTTAAACTGAAAATTGCATGTATACAGTAGAAATTCCCCTCTCTATTCAACATTGGTGAAATTACAATGTAACATGTCTTGGTCCATGTCCAGACATTTTTGTCTGTTTTTTTTAATAACATTTCATACAATTGACTTGTAATTCTAGAAAAGTACAAATCTAATCTTATTTTTTTAGTATATTTTGTACCCTACACAATTCAGGCTTCACTCATTCCTGTTCTGTAAGGTGTCTGTTTTATGTACATTTAACAGGTTAAAACATAACTGTGTTCTCTGAAAACATGAGCAATTAAAGGCATTGTCGTTTGTCATATGTTTAAGTCCATGTAGTTCAGGGCTACTTAGTGTATTAAACACATCAGTCATGCACAGTGCACAAATGAACAAATGCTGGCAACTCTGACACTAAAACAACCTATTACAATATGAAGATTTCTGCCATTGTCTTTTAGTGAATGTATTTATTAAGAATTTTCTTGTTTTTAATCTTTTATCCCTGTGTGAATTTTTGTAATGTGAATGACTGTATTTTGTAATCTGGCAGAAAGTACATTTCTTTGAGTAGTTTTATTTGGACTGGGAGGAAAGGTCTTGACAATATAAATAATTTTGTATTATATGTGTTTAGATTGTGTTTATGATAAAGATTCGTAATCATTATAAGTCTGTGAAATGTGCTTTTCTACATGCAAGAATGTCTGGTGGTGTCAGAAACAACTGATAACCACAAATGCTTTCATGACTATATTTTTACTGGGCCTGTATAAAATGTGTATATATTGTGTATAAAACCAAGTCACGGAAATGCCTTGTTCTTGCGTGGTGTTTGCAGCCTGTTTCTCCTGCCATCTTTCAGTGATGTGGTGGTGTTGTTTTTTCACATTGTCTTTCTGACTTGGAAAAGAATAAAAATATTTTTCACACCCTTGTTGTTTGTGCTCTTGCTTCCCCACCAAAGCTACTACTGAACTCCCTGGAAATGTAATGAAACAAAAACCTATACTAATACACACTTTACAATTGGTTTGAAAAAGTCTAAAATAAACGAACGCAGATCGTTCAAACATCATGAACTACATTTCCCAGAATTCCTATCGCTTACATTATTTAGCCAATAAGACGTCATTGACGTGTTGACGTCACCCAGAGCGACAGAAATTTTTCAAGATGGTGCTTGAAAGTACTATGGTTTGGTAAGATAAACAACTTTATATTTGTGTTAAACTTCATCAATAGCCTAACATACTTTATGTTTGAATCCTTTAGCATAATTGTAGTCAAATATTGTATTTTAAGATTGAGAAAAACGTGACGAACAGCAGAAAGACAGATGTGCTATTTTCCTTAGTCATGAGCAGTTTGTTTATACGTTTCTTTCTGTTGACATGTTGTGAGTGTTGACATAGTTATTTTGTCAATAACGTTGTTATTTTTATTCTGCTTTGTTCATGAATTGATTTATTGGTTTACTTACTACTTTCATCGCCAGTATAAACGGATATAAACATTTCGCTCACGATCATTATTTAAGCATTAATTCTACAGACTAGCTTGCTTCCTCTCAATTGACAATATTTGCTATTTAACTATTGGATTTAAAGGTTGCAGAATTATGCTTCTTAACATCATTTACCTGAAGTCTTTAGTCACATTCACGAGACACGTTGTTTCATTGTAGTGTGGACAACAGTGAATATATGCGCAATGGAGACTTTTTGCCTACCAGACTTCAGGCCCAGCAAGATGCTGTCAACATCATCTGTCATTCAAAAACTCGGAGTAACCCAGAAAACAATGTGGGACTCATCACCCTGGCCAAGTAGGCTGAAGATTATTTTAATAACTCATTTAACTAAGAGGCTTTATGTGGTATTGTACAACAAATCTAATAACATGATTGTGTGTGCGTGTGTATATTATAGTAACTGTGAGGTCCTGACCACACTGACCCCGGACACTGGGAGGATTCTGTCAAAACTTCATGCTGTTCAGCCCAGAGGAGTCATCAGTTTCTGTACAGGCATCAGAGTAGCACATGTGAGTGTCAGTGTACCTAAACAAACACACAGGAACAGTGATATTAACAGTGTATGAATTATTCTTAAATACCTTTAGAATTATAGTTCTTTGTAAGCAACTTTATTATGATTGGCTTTTGTAATTGACCTAGCATTTGTGAAACACATAAGAACAACACCTACTTCTGCCCAATAGTCTGATATAATTATTGCTTCTCTATATGTGCTAAACGTGCAGAAATACCTTTATCAGGCACTCTTTATTAATATTGTTAATCTTTTGGTTTTAATTCTACCTGCTTTTTACTTCTGCTCTCACTTTTTCCTTCACAGCTAGCATTAAAACACAGACAGGGGAAGAACCACAAGATGAGGATTGTTGCCTTTGTTGGAAGTCCTGTGGAGGACCAGGAGAAAGATGCAAGTCTTTCTTATCCTAATTATTCCATTTCACTCTTATTTGTCTTGTCTGTGTGAGTTGATGTTTAGGGCACATTCTTTCATTAAATAAAAATCTGACCATTATCATAAGATTACCATAAAATAAACCAAAATGCAGGTGTCTTCAGTAGTTTTCACATTATTTTTAATTACCTAAGCAACCTAACACTTATGGCATGAAATGCATTGTAACAGCTAAATGTCTATGCATAATAAGGAAATATTTTAGAAATTATACAGATTGAACAAAACATGATGTCTGTATTTACAATGTATTTTCTGCTGCTTTTTCTTCCCTTTTCATCGCAGTTGGTGAAGATGGCAAAGCGTTTGAAGAAAGAAAAAGTGAATGTTGACATTGTTAACTTTGGGGAAGAGGTGGGTGTTAAAAATACTACTTTTGTGCGTTTATATTCACTATCCTTATACAAATGGATTTAATTGATTCTCTATGTAGGAGGTGAACACAGATAAGCTTACTGTGTTTGTAAACACCCTAAATGGAAAGGAGGGGGCTGGCTCCCACCTGGTAACAGTGCCTCCTGGCCCAAGCCTGGCAGATGCCCTTCTGTCCTCTCCCATCATGGCTGGTGAGGGCGGCACCATTTTGGGCCTGGGTCCCAGCGACTTTGAGTTTGGAGTAGATCCCAGTGCGGACCCCGAACTTGCTTTGGTGAGTGGAATGCAGTTGTTTTAGATCAAACAACTCATTATGTCTCCTGTCAAGATGTTTTATCATTATAGATGTGTCTTTTAAGGCTCTACGGGTCTCAATGGAGGAGCAGAGACAGCGACAGGAAGAGGAAGCTCGCCGGGCCACTGTGGCCTCGGCTGCAGAGGCTGGAGTCTCATCACCTACTGCAGATGGTGAGAGATGGGGAGGGTCAGCAGATAGGTAGAACATTGGGAAAGGTGTGCAGATGTGGTCTTAGTCTAGTTTTTCCACTAGAGTTTTATGGACCCCTGGGTGGGCAAGGAAGGTTGGGGGCAGGGGGTCTGTGGACTGGTTGATAAGATATTCCTTTATTTGTCCTGCAGTGGGGAAATTGCATACAGTACAGAGAGAATAATTTCTAGACTAGACCAAAATATACTATACATAAATAGCTTAATAGTGCAAAAGCAAAAAATATATACACAGATGCAAATTGGAAATGAATAGTGTACATAGTATAGTGGTATGGTAAGTATATTGGTATGGTAAAAGAGTAACAAGCCAGCCGTGAGAATCAGGGTTGGTACCACATCTTCAAACAATCTCTACTTTGTGTTAGAGTCTGAAAATGCCCTGCTGAAGATGTCCACAGCTCCTGCTCTACCAGACTTCAGCCGCATGACTGAGGATGAACAGATCGCGTATGCGCTACAGATGTCCATGCAAGGAGGAGGTCAGTCTCCTATTATTTGTGGTTTTCTTATTTATGTCACTCATTTGAATTCTTCTATATATACAAATGTTGACTTCTTTGTGCTTAGAATTTGGATCTTCAGAGGTCATGGATGTGGACGCCGGCGCAGCTGCTGACAGTGAAGCTGTTAAGGTGTGTTTAATGTCAATAAACATTAAATGTTCTGTTTTTATGTCTGTCTGATCTTTCCCTCCAACCAGCTCTGCTGTACTTTTAGCAAGGTGTTCAGGCTTGATAAAACACATAATTTGATAATTATTTGCATTTGCAAATCTGCATTCTAAAATAAACAGAATGCAGAATAATGTATTATTTCAAAAGCTAGCCGAAATTAATCAAATCAAAACAGAAACTGAACCATACATACTGTTTTATGTGAACTTTGATGGATGTTTTTGACAGACATCATTTAGAATCACTTCTTATCAATTTATTTTAAATCACCATTCCTCTGTTCCTATTGTACTCAATTTGCATCACTCTCTAAAGCTCATATACTCATAAACTCATATATGTAGGTGCACTGAATCAAAATCCGTACTAAGCTTTTATATTAATGCACACAAGACCATTATGTAATCAATTTTAAGATACTTGGGTGCTACCAGTTAGTTTATCAGCTGTAGATAAACATAAGCATTCAAGAGCAAAATTATGGTGTCTTTATTGTGTGTGTTCTGTAGGAGGATGAGGAAGATTACGATGTGATGCAGGATCCAGAGTTTTTGCAGAGTGTGCTAGAGAACCTTCCAGGTGTTGATCCCAACAACGAGGCCATCCGTAATGCAATGGGGTCTCTGGCATCCCAGGGCAGAGTCAAACCGCCTGAGGGAAAAAAAGACGACGAGAAGTAGAGAAACGATCATCAGGACTGATAGTGGATAGCAGATAACATGGATGAGGGGTTTAAAAACAGATGATGTATTCAGACGTAAACAATCATGAGGAAGACATTAATGCATATAAAGGGATATAAAATTGAAACAGACTAATAACCAACTCCGAATCCATAAGATATTAAAATCCTTAAATATTGTTTTTTTTCCCATTAAAGTATCATCACATTAACTGATCTACAACATATTTGTGTGGGGAAGAAAAATGCCAAACAGCACTATTTCATTTAGTAGTGTTCACCAGTGTTGTTTATTTGTTTGCTAGCCTGTCTTAGGTCACCTACATATTTCTCTTTCGGTTTTCAGGTCAGCTCTTTGTAATGTTTCTTTCTCCATTTTGTATCACCATTTAGTTCCTTTTTAATAAAGGGCTTTGTAATGGTTAAAGAAATGTAAGAAATAAGAAATGTCTTTATTTAAGTGTAAACATAAGGGAATAGGGAAGTTCCCTCCAATTATTTCTCTTAGTATAGTCTCTTAGTATCTTTCTGTATCAATGGCTACATTCTGACATTGCAAATCTGGACTAAATTGCTCTGCCTATGGAGATACTACAAAACACCTATATACAGTCTAAATACATGGAAGCAAAATTGTCAAGATTTCAGGAACTGTGGAGCAGCTGTTGTAATAGCAAACTCAAGTTGTTTATAAATGTGCTAACAAATAAAAACGGTTAAGGTACAGTTAAGGTAAACATGATCTGACAAGGCTTTTTTTCTTTGTACTTGGTCTTTGACACGTAATTGTTGTTAAAAATATAACCCCGCTTCTCAGTGTACCGCAGTATGTGAGACTGAGAAAGAGGGAGGATGGGGGAGTAAAATATGCAGCGCAACATCCAGTTGTGCCACAGCAGAGGCGCATTATTCCAGTGCATTTACTGCACTAACCTACAAACCAACACACTCGAATAAAATAACGATTTAGAAAGCTTGAGAAACCAAAAATTGGCTCCTGCTACATTTCATATGATCTGAAGCTCATGTTTTTATAATAGTCTTACCACGCTATTAATAAGCAACTAATTAATAAATTCACGTTTGTCGCTATAATATATGTTAAATACATGTTATATAAGATAAAACTGAACGTATATGCGCTCGTGCATCCGATCACGCGAGCACACCGCGTCCGGCGCGTGCTTTTAATGCGGCACTAGCGCTCTAGATCCTGCATCAGCAACCATCAGCTTCTTCGACCTTGTTTTCTCAGTCTCACATTGGACTATTCTCCGCTGTTTTAAATCATCTTTTTGACCAGTGACTCCCATCCTTATATCGAGGCATCCTGAAACAACTGCAAAGAAAATGTAAGTATTCGTGCATCTCCAACATTTACTACAATTATGCGGCAGTTTAAAAAACAACACGCGCTTAATAACACTTGAATCCAATACTTTGCAAACAGCTTGTCTAGAATTTGTATTTATTTATTTTAAATGCCCTGCAGTCATCATTGGTTCCTTTAAAAACAGCTAATAATTGATGCTGGTTTATGGTTCATGTAAATAAATGAAAATTTTAGTTTTGTGTCAGCTACAGTGATCGTCAGTGGATCGTCATTTTGTTTATAGGGTCTAAATGTAAAATTATGTTCATATATTTAGCAATTATATGTCTAATTTGTCATCATACACTGTATATCTACACATGCTCTAGATATCAGTACCAGTAATTAAGACCTGAAATCACTAAATAATTGTACTTTTAGGGTCCTTGGAATACAATAAAACAGGCCTGGTTACTTTCACATGTCCTTCAATGACTAGCTGTCATAAATTCTTAGTGTCTTAATGGGTTTCTTTGAATGTTTAGGTCTGCTGCAAATAATGCTAATCCTGCCAGTGGTCCTGGAGGAGAGGGGGCACCAGCAGGTCCTCCTGCCCCTCCTCCAAACACCACCAGTAACCGCCGACTACAGCAAACACAAGCACAAGTGGATGAGGTGAGAGTGTTTGAAGAAGCTTTGAGGGGAAAAAGTATTATATGCATTACAACTAATGATAGAAATATTGTGCAGATTCCTGTCTAACACAAATTGACAGATCAGCACAAAACTTTGTTTAATAAGTCATTCAGGAGAGACAAATCTAGCAAGTGCTGCACATGTCAGACACCATCCAGCCTTTTTAAATAATTAAAATGGAGTTCATTTAGACCAGGGCTGGGCTAGTCAACTCTAAAGGCTCATTGATCAGATGGGTTTAGCTCAATTCTGGATCTAACACACAAGGACAAGCTAATGAAACTAGGATTACTTGCCAAAAGACAGTTCCATTATTTGTGGACAGATATTTTCATAATAGCTTTGACCATGTAACAGAAGGCCTATAATTATATCTCTGCAGCAAAAATAACCAGCTATGCGTCTTCCTCATTGTCAGTTCAGCCGTTAGGAAGAAAGCTCTGTGGCTCACATCTCTATCAGCTACTATTTATCCAGCCTCAAGCTGTTCTTCTGCCATGTGTGTCTGTACTTCTGCTCTGTAGGTGGTGGACATTATGCGTGTAAATGTGGATAAAGTTCTGGAGAGGGACCAAAAGCTTTCTGAACTGGATGACAGGGCAGATGCTCTGCAGGCCGGAGCGTCACAGTTCGAAAGCTGTGCTGCTAAACTCAAGAACAAATACTGGTGGAAAAACTGCAAGGTGAGGCTTACTGAATGCAGAAGATGCCAGCATTTGTATTTACCATTGTAAAGGACAGTAAGGACAGGTTTACAATAAAGTACTGTACTGAGATTGAGAAGGAATGCGAGACAGGAGGAACATATGTCAAATTAAAGAGGAAATAATGAGCTCTGTGTAGTGTGACGGACACACAGGGAAAAATCATGCAGGAGTAAATAGGTCAGTGCTGATGCTGCGCTCAGCAGTTTGATTCTGCAGTGCTGCTAGTGTTCATTTGTGTGAACTGGGCTCTTATTTGGTGCTTAAGCATGCAGACAAACATGCAGCTCTATGAAGCATGTCTACAAGATGAGAATATGCAGTGTGCTTTTAACCACAGCATTATTATACACAGACCTGAATCTAAACTGACATGTCTAGTCAAGCTACTGTCTATGTTGTTTAAGTTACTATATAAAAATATGAAATGTCAAAACCCTAAAATAAAGGAATATCTTAATTTAATTAATATTTGAATATTAAAAAAAAAATAAAAATCCTTTAAATATTCATTAAGAATACCAGTTGATTTAATAACAACGTTGATTTTATTACGCACCACAAATTTTTCTAGAACCAAAAATATATATCAAATGAGGGATGAACCGTTTGACCACCCACAAAACCCAATAATCTCAACAACCCCTAGAGGGTCTTAATTAGGGCATCATAAAATGTTGTTTCATAAGTGGTAAGCAGTAGTTGTCATGTTCAAGTAACTGTGGGATGTTTGTGCTCCTGTGATTTGGAGTGAGTGAGGTCATCATCTCTCTTCTCTCACAGATGATGATTATAATGGGAGTCATTGGAGTCCTCTTCATTGGGATCATTTTCTGTGAGTCTTTGAATCATTCGATCAGCTCTTCTGAGGCATGTAGATTTTCATTCAGTTTCACACAATATTATCACATACATTTGCTCCTATTATATCTTATTACACTACAGGTTCAGTTAGTTATTACTGTGCTTATGTATTAAAACATAATTATATCAGCAGAATTACCTACAATTACCTCACTAGACAGAACTATTTAAAATTTCTTTCAAATGGATTTCATTCAAGATCCATATTCAAGATAGGATTAAATTACTATTTATTCTACATTTATAGTTTTGAATGTATGAGCACTTTATGCTGGAATCCATAATGTCCACTGCAGATCTTGTGGTCAGAGCATTCTGGGACAGCTCT
Source organism: Yasuhikotakia modesta (assembly GCA_036877545.1). Taxonomy (NCBI): domain Eukaryota; kingdom Metazoa; phylum Chordata; class Actinopteri; order Cypriniformes; family Botiidae; genus Yasuhikotakia; species Yasuhikotakia modesta. Next base: position 33,674 of record JBAJNP010003014.1, on the reverse strand, counting down.
CATGATGTCCAGGCTCTTCTGATTGTTACTTTATTAAATTTATGGTGCTGGTGTGATTCACTGAAGAATTTGTATATTAGAAACTTGAAGGCTGGACCAGCATCACATTAGCTCAATTATTTATTACACTTGTTATCGTAATTTATTCATTAGGGGCACAGCAATGTAGCACAGGTCCACTAAACACGAGACAGACACTTTGAAGTGAACCCTGTAATCTGTTGTCTATGGCTGTTATATTTTCAGATAGTAGTTCACATGTCTATTATCTCTTTTTATCTTTTTATAATTTTCTCTTACTTTCTCTTTATTATCTTTTGTCTTCTCATCTAGTGTATTTCTTCTCTTGAGCCCTTAAGGGTCATCTGCAATGGAGAACAAATGATGATGTCAAAGAAAGCATAAACAACACAATAATAAGCTCCACCCATTTCCCTGATCCTCTCTCTTTAAGATCTCAGTGTAGTCATCTCACAATTTAGTCATCTCTCACACTTTTGAAATCAGAAATCAGCTCTCCTTTAAACTGTACATTTTACATACATTGTATTTAAAATGTACATTGTACATTCTCCTAGTGTCTCTCTCCCTCTCTCTTTTCCTCACTCTGGGAATTTCATGCATTATTCTGCAGACACATAGACATTCATGCATGACTGCACACACACACACACACACACACACACACAGAAAAAGAGTGAGAGAGAGAGAACAGAAGAAAAGGTGGGGTTAGAAAATAATTGTAGTAAAACTGCAAATGGATAAGATGCAGTAAATGGATAAGATGGATAAGATTACAGTAAATGGATATGATGATCAAGAGTTAAGGGGTGCGTACAGTACGTACAGTTCGATAGAGAAATAGAGAGGTGTGTGTAAGACCAGGTAAACACTCCAAATAAGCACATTCTATTGAGGCCAAAATCTGTCTCATCTCATCTTTAGAGAAGCATTTGTAAATTGATACATAATTTGTGTCTGTAGATTTGTCCTCCCCTATTATCACTGACATTGCATTACCCTGTATCATGAGCTATCAGTATATTTACTTTTGTTAAGAACATATATGTGTACTTTATGTGTAGATTATTTACTTTTCAGCACAAAGTACAGCACAAACAGCATTTACAAGATGTAAACATTTTTAACCTAACATTTTTGTCTATAGAGGTGCAAGTTATTAATAAAAACAGTAACTAGAATAATAAAGCCATTATATTAAGGTAAAAAGTAAGAATATATACACAAATACTAAAGGAGGTTAATTGGTTTTTACTTGCATGGCAGATTCCCACTGTTAGAGTCTTTTAGGTGTGGTCTTATTTTTTTAAATACTAATAACTGCCTAATTTACAGAAGAAACCTCGTTTTCCTGTTTTGTGGAAAATCCTTATCTAGGCACAAGATACAAATGCTATGAGCCTGCCATTGTGTACTGAAATGTACTAAAATCTCAGAAATGTATAATTAATGTAGAAAGAGAGAACAAAATCTATACTGCCATGCTATATACAACTATTGGTTTTCACATTCCTTATTACTGCTGGTTATCACATTCCTGTCTCAGTACAATTGTATATTTTGTTCTGTTTGTTCTATATTCTCATTTTTTCACTGTAGATTGATAGACTGTCTATTTTTCTCTTGTAAGATCAAATGAGACAATTAAAAAAAGATAAATATATGTACAAATATATGTATAAATGTGAATTAATAAAGTCTATACTATACTACGACAGAGGGTATCTGTCACCTCTGATACAAATTTTAAACTTTACAGGGCATTAACAGCATGCTAATTATATAATTGCCTCTGACTTGCTGATGTCAATAAAATCATGAAAACGTTCTCTGTTTCAGTTTTTTTTATTAAACAAAATACCTCTTAACCAATAAAACATCAAAAAAATTAGTGACAACTTATTTTATATTCATTGAATAAGTTATGTGGATTTTTAAAAAATAAATTTACATTGACCAAAATGTACCCTTGCAACAAAATAACATCTACACACTTTTGAAAACAAAAGAAGACATGATTTGAAGATGATGGTAAAAACATCTCAAGCTTGTTCCAGGATTGACCCTCAGCTGTCTGCAATAAAAAAATCCAACTGAAATCAGATATCATGAACTTTAACTGTCTTATAGAAATGACATAGTAGCAGTGTGTCTGTTATTAATATATATGTCAAAATGGTTTTGAAAAGGAATATTTGGACCAAATAATGAATGTAAAGCTAATAAGAGTGTAGGACAAGAGGGGCAGCTTCTAAAATGGGGTAATAAAATGTCAAGAAAACATTTTTTTAAATTCTAGGCAAAGGGCGACTACATTAAATAGAGTGAACTAGAAAGTAACAGTTCAATTTATTTTACATTTTATTTAGTTGATTCCCAAAGTTGCATGCATTATTTCATAGTTTGGTGAGTTACTGCAATACTAAAATGTGAAAAAATATTAATAATTTAATAATATGTATACATATTTGTTATACTTACAAACACTTTTGAAAGCTTGATACAAAAACACCACTGTGATGAGCAGCATTAAGACAATCGTCCACCAAAATGCTGTTTCTGTTTAAATTAAACAGTGGAAAAAGCTTCAGTTTCATATGAAAAGTTATTCTAATTGATTCAAATTCAAATTAGTTTATGCAAATTTTAAATATTCGAGGTGTCTATTACCTGGTTCAGGTTTCTCCACAGTCAGGGTAAGTTCAGTGGGTGTGTCTAGGGCCGTGTGAGAAACACTGCAGGTGATGACAGTGCCTGGTGGGTGGTCCTCTGGTCGTAGGATGAGGTGAGAAGACAGTGAGAATGTTCCGTCACTGTATTGCCGATGGCTGGAGAGGGTGGATTCTTTTGAGAAAGAGACAGGCTCCTCTGCAAAGGGGGGCTTGGAAAACCACTCCACCTATGGGGCACAAGCCAGACGGGACACAGCAAAACAAAAGCCCCAGTTTAGGACAATAATAAAACAATCTCAATTTGAGAGTCTGAGATGTGATTTGAGATTTTCTGCTGTGAAAATGACCTGACCTGCACATCCAGGGGATAATATTTGTGACAATGACAGCTGAGCTTTTGGGGTGTCCTGTCTTGAAACACAAGTGTTTCTTCTGAGAGTGTCACCTGAGGAGGTTCTGAGTAATAACATAAAGACAGAAAGTGAGCTATGCTGTTGGATTTAAACATGCTATCTTCATACATGCAGAATGTTTAAAACATTATATGGAATATGGACTGACCTCCCAGAATGGGCCTATAAGAGACTCACGTGTAATTTGTAGCTGCACAATCTGCTGGGTCTGAAACTCTCCAGAGCCGACAGTGCAGATGTACGTGCCTTCATCGCTGACCTTTAACCTCTTGAGAGTCAGAGATGCGTTTCCATCCCTCACCAGCAGATCTGCTTCTGCACTCGTACCTTCTCGCTCCACTAGCACTGTCATGTACAAGAGGTACTGTGATGCTCAAACATTCACTCATCGTTCTAACTAATCTTCATGTTCTAAACATATTCAGTGTTTAATATTTATTTAATTCTACATCTGATTGGACAAGCTCTACAAGTATAATCACAGCTAAACTAGCAACTGTGTAACTGTAACTTTTGCTAGTAACACCAAGGTTATGGTTTTGAATCTTTGGGAATATGCATATATGAATGCTTTTCACATACCATCTGATCCTACTTCTGTGTCTGTCTCTCTTGCTTTCATATCAAGGATTTTACGGCCATTCCCCCTGTGCTGCAGACGCCACTCAAGCGCCACATCCTGCCCGGGTACCGAGTCTTTCTGTCTGAAGCCACAGTCTAACAGCACATCACCCCCTATAGGAGCCACATTTGATGGTACACGCGAGAACACCACAAAAACAACTGCAGACAAGATTGAGTGGGTGAAAGAGAAAGAAAGAGTTATAGAGAGATTAAACATATAACAATGTTAATAATTTTAAAACAGTTTTCTACATTAGAAAAGACCTAAGAACTATTATTTATTGATTCATTTATCTATTCATTTATCTATTCTATTCAAGGTGGCTTGTGTAATTCTGCAGTAAATGGCAAAAATTAGGTTTAGGGACTACCACTGTTTGAGCTAATGATGCTATGTTTTGATAGCATCGCAGAAATAGTATTCACAGCTTTAAGGGAATTAAGCTTTCAATATATATATATATATATATATATATATATATATTGTCAAATAAAAGATAAAAAAATCAAATAAAGGACACACCTTTATTTAGCTTATCATATCTCAAAACTATGGGTTATAATTCTCCCATTTGCTGCATTCAACATTCACTTTCATGTTTTTTATTAGATGATGGAAAATGGCTGCAGGGGTTTGCTTCCATTCAGACACAAGAGCATCAGTGAGGTCAGTCACTAATGGTGGGTGATGGGCCCTCAGTCTGTGTTCCAGTTCATCATAGTGATGCTAATGCAGTCAGTCAAAATACTCTTGTCATTGCTCAAGCAAGATTTGTCCTTGGTAAATTTACAAAATTCAATAACCTATTAAAATATGGTGTCCACGTGCTGTAGGCCACATTGTGTAGCTCTACAAAGAAAACAAAACATAAGAGAGAAGCAGATTGCATTGTAGCAAAACATAATTACCCTCTGTCAGCAATGTTCCTGACTGGCTGAGAGGCAGTTTCAGTTTACTCTGCATTAGAGGGGCATCAGATTCAGCTGTCTCACTGGGGGAGGTTTGTAACACCAGAGTGAGGCTGAGGCCGGCCCCTTCCAGCTGAACTGATCCAATAAAATGGGCAGGTAGAGAATCCAGATCTGCCCCGCGTGGGACATAACGACTGATCTCACAAACTACATTCTGTTCATTACAATCAGCATGAAGGAGAGAATCTGCATCAGGAATCTCAATAGACGGCACTGTGGGTGGGAGTCAATAGAGAGATATTATATTATGCATACTTTGTAAGTCTGAAAGCTGTTTATATGTGCCTATACACAACAATTACATACAATAAACAATGAATTTTAAGGTGACAGCACTTACGTATCAATTCAAAGATCAGATCATCTGCATTAGGGGTCTCTGGGGGGTTATATGGGGTCACCAGTTCTGGTGACAGATCAGCATTGTCAACAAGATCCCTGAATACGACTGTGGAGGGGGTGCGCTTAAACATAGCCCCGCCCATCATGCCCCCCATCCCTCCACCTTCCTCGATCAGAGAGCAGGACAAAACCACATCAGCTCCCTGCAGCCCTGTCACGAGTAAACATACTCATCAATACAGTCATATAAACACGAGAGGGCGACAAATGTATTTTAATCATTATGAAAGAAAAACCGAAACTTAAGACACTTCTGATTAATAATGAAGTCTTAAACATACTGCACTGATGCCATTAATACAAACAAATACAAGCAAATATTTGCAAGCGGTCGACTAAAATCTTCAGGAACATGAATTAGCATTATAAACTCACCACAAACCAACGAAAGAAGGCAAAGGAGGACTAACATCACCGAGCAATTCTTGAATAGATAAAGTAAATTTGAGTTCACCTATTATTTTTCTGTACGTTACGATTAACTGAGCAGATACAGTTTTCTCTAAGACATCAAAATGACATTCAGCAGTCCATGACTAAAACCTGCGCCTTGAAACGATCTATGAGACGGATACTTTCACTTTTGATTATAACATTTCTTTCTGACTGGCAGATTCAGAAAACCGTGAAAATAAGTATTAATTGTACTGGCAGTATTAACGATTGTTTTCCCGTTATTTTAGTGTCGGTTAATAACAATTTCTCATCCATATATTGACAATTTGTGCAATCGGGAACAGTACAGTATTACGAATAACCTTAACACGACACAAAACAAGTGAATGTGCCACATGTAAGACATCTAAATCTGTTGATTCTTGTTTGTAACAGGCTCTTCTCCACAGAAACAGCCAATTCCGTTAGTGATAATGTTCAGTTTTACAGGGAAGGAGAAATATCTGAAATTTGTGCAGATTTTGTTCTTTTCTGCTCTGAAAACATCTTTATGTTGTAAAGTGTCACTAAATTACAATAAATTCATACATGTCTTTAAACCATTGTTGGTACAACAATTACAATTAAATACAACAATTCATTTGAATGTAAAAGAGTGATACAATTGTTTATTTAACTGCTAAAATAAAGGCATAAAAAATATGTACAACTTTTTAAAGACATCAAAACATCAACATACAACACAACAAGAATCATACTGTATGTAAACTATACATGCATTTCATATAACACAATAGGTAAGTTTAGAATGTATACTATGTAACGGGCACAAACAATACAATGCATCTTTGCCAAGGACCAGAAGGTCCATGTTGTCTTTCATGATAATTATCCCATAATACGCAAATGCTTTGTTTCAGCAGTACTAATACAGAATTTGTTAGTCTTCTAGTGTAAATTTCTACCCTGCTGGCCACAAGGGGGTGACAACGTATAATAAAATGGCATAAAAATGAAACTTAAAATTGACTGGCATTCAGTAGTGCTTTGGAAGTGTTTTAAACGTAGTTCCGATTGTCAAGTTAAACTGTGCCAGCATGTCCACTGAAGTGCATTCCCAAATGACTCGTATTCCAAAGGCATGTTTCTCTGTTAATACAGAGCTTGGGCGAGTCTAAAAAATGCTCCAAAGAACCATGTGATTAAGCATTTAAATTTCAGTGAGGGTGACTCTAAAACAGTCAGCCAGGTTTTCAATGGCCAGGATAAATGTGTCCTCATTGCAATAGTGCTCAATTATGTTGTCATCCATGTTGACCAGGATACTAATGTTGAGAAAAGAGAAACAGAGAAACGAAAACAATATTATGCATAGTGTTATTTTTTAACATTCAAAGTAGGGCTTTTGCTAAAGTTCACAAGGCTTGGGACAAAATGTTCATGGATGAAACCCCCTAGGCCAAATGGGCGGGCAAACATTTGAAGAAACTACACTTTAGACAAACTGCAGTGGTAATTTAACAAACTCATTAACTACAGGTGATCACTTTTTTGTAATTTTGTAATTGTAATGAACTTTTGTAATGAATGTATTTACCCTTTTCTGCTTTTCTTGTAGATTTTAGTCATCTTCTCCACAGGCACAGAATACTTGCCTGATATCTTGGTAATAAAAGACAATGAATGATAAATAACAGACTGTTGCTGCTTATTAGACTTAAAATTCAAACACTAGTCTAAAGCAAAGCTCTTTTGACAAGCCTCTTTAAACATCAGCTTATTTCTGTCTTTATACTTACTGCCTCCAGCAAACTCTTCAGGGTCGGAGCCTTCAGCATTAGTGCATCGAAAACCTCATCAGCTTCTCTCCTTACATACAGCAGGACTGCAGAGACATCACATATCACAATAAGCATTAACACACAATACATTGTTTACATCTTTTAATCCATAGTTCCCATTCTAAATTCTGACTGTATGATCAACACAAAGCTATATTCACTAAAAATAACCAAACACTTAGAAATACATTGGAAAGTTTTATTTTTTTAATGCCTATCTTTCTATATATTTCTAATGCTTAACTTCAAATAATTTTAGGTCATCTTGGCAAGAGATGTCCAATAAACGTTTGTTTAGGCCCCTTGGTTAAAAAGCACTGCCCTAACAGTTCATTTACCAGTCCATTATAGTGCCTACAAACACCCTTTACTTGTAGATAAATCTCTGCAACACATTGTATTATTATGTGGTAACAGTTTGTTAAAGCAATAGGGCACACGGGGCTGGGCTTTACTAAAGCCTCATATCTTATTCTTTAGGTAAAATGCATGTCAATACACAAATACCTCTCCTTTCCTCTCTGCTGTATTTGGCAGGTGGAGAGCAAGAATCATCCTCCGAAGGCCTCAATGTCCTTTTCATTCCCACCCTTAATGAGAAATAAGCCCACAAATCAGTGTTTGTAAATGCTGCATTGAAAAGTTAAGAGACAAAAACTACTTTTAATTGCTCTTGTATTTAATGAATAATAAAAGTAGATCAAAGTTGTTCACAATAGTCACACTCTTACCCTTCGCTCTCTATTTCCTCAACACCAAAACTGAACACCTGCATACACAGAAAGAAACAAACACTATAAACACCCAAAACTGCACATGCTCCTCATTCAGTTGCTTCTAGTCCTCTTTCTGTTGGCACCATTGCTTTGTGTTGAATGTCCCTTTAACACATTAAATTTGAAGCTCTAATTTAAACACTTGACCAAGTCACATGCCAGCAGCTGTTCCTCTCACCTGTCCAGCTCTTTGGAGGTTGCTCAAGTGAACATCAGGGATAAACAGGACTGGCTGGGACTCCAGGTCTGACATAGTTCTGAAAAACGTAACATCTGACTTCTTCTGAGGTAATGCTGTGAAACCTCCCTTCTTACCTAACAGAGTGAAAAATGACTCAAAATCAGCACAACTCAAAATCTGATTCACAGTGAAACAGCAAAACAACTTCAGTAGTTTCTGGGGCCAAATTAGGTTAAAAGTAAAAACTTTTACATAGGTTTTACATTACACAATTTAATCAGTAAATCAGTATAAGGATAAAGTTTACATTTGTATAGCTAAATATATGGTTGACTATGGTCCTCACCATCATTATCCTGTACACCAACAGCTTGACCTTTGACCTTCCTCCTGAGTTGTTTTTTCTCCTCATCACGAATTTTTCGCTCAGCCCCCTGTGGATGAGATAAAATTAATGTTTGTGTGGGATCGCACTTTATATTGTTCTTACTGTACATTGGACATAAAATGCACATAACATTAAACAAAAATATTTATTTAATAATACTCAAAGCAATTATGTTTAGCACTTATTGGTCAGCAATAACCTATAAACCTCTCAATTTGCTCTGCACAGACCTTGTCACAGAAGACCTTGATGTGTGAGGAGGCTCTGTGGATGGGCCTGTTGCTTCTGGTATTATAACTGTAGGTGTCAATCTGAATCATAAGAGGAAGACCTTTAACTCCCTTCTGTGAGGAGAAATCTGTGCTCAGACAGTTTACTGTAATGAAAACCTGCAAAAAGAAAGAAAACATGCTTGTCAAAACATGCAGTTCTCAGGCAGAAAAAGCAGTCAGGTCTCTTGTGACAGAAGAGTCACAGATGATTCCATCTTGTGAATTGAATTTAGATTTTTTTATTAAAATTCTTTTAGTAGACTTATGGAGTCTACTTTCTCCATAAGAAATGTTACTTCCTGTCTTAGGAAAATACACAAGTACATGACACCCTCTCTTGCTTTATCTTTTAATGCCAAATGTATTTCTGTTAAAATACTTTCTTTTATCCCTGTTAGCAGACTGAGTTTTTTAAACTCCAAAACAGTTACACACATTAAGCCTGATAAGCCTTTTAATAGCGAACGCTATGTTAACAATTTAATAATCTCTTCCATAATAATCTAAACAAAACCCACGTAACCTATCTCAGTATCAACCTGTCAGTGGCTTATTCAAATAGTAAGCAAAGCTAAATTAATTTCAAATATTCCTAACTGAAACACGTCTTATGCCAATATATCAAGAGACACTGGAAAAACTACTGTTGAAAAATGAAAAGTGGCAAATCTTTCAGCCCGAGGTGAAAATAGTTTCCCACTGACGGTCACCCCTGCTTCATGTCTGTGCCTGTAGCTGTTGTTTCATACAGGAGTTGTTTTTAAATGTTATGAGAACCATTTGCTTTCTCAGGATCATGTGATCATATTTGACAGGAATCAGTTAGCAACGACATATAAGGTCAAAGAAATCATTATAGTGTGAGCTCTGTCTGTCTCTATGTACAAATATGGAGTAATTAACACAATGCGTTGATTGCAACGTCTTCCTGCAGCAGTCAGTCAGTATGGCTTAAGTTTGTAATAGAATGTATATGCATTTCTACATTGATGATTACACTATACATGCAGCACATGCATGCAAAAGAAATGAACTAAAATGAAAAACCTCCACTGTTGATAATGATTGCTTGTCAACCATAATACTAATTTGTTTACTGTATCTTCTGTCAAATTGATAAAACATAGTTAACGAATGTTTGGTAAATATCTGGTTATTAATAAATAAGTAAAAAAAGGAATCAAGTAGACAAATTTAAAGCAGATGCTACGTATAGGCTTTCACACAAAAAACGGTGGGTTATTTCTATAAGTTAAGCTTTAATGAGTTTTTCCACTGGCAGTAAAATGACACGTCACTCAACTTCAAAAGCTTCATCTCTTTGAGGGCAATAATTTGAAAGACAAATATTGATCATGAGCACAGGGTGGATCTCCTGGAAGCTTGTTAAGCACTGGAACTAAGAGGGAAAATCCTCCTGACCAGGAATAGGATGCTGCAGGGAAAACTGACAAACTCCTGCACAGAAAACTGACAAACTCTTGCACAGTCTGAGCAACTCTTATCACACAACCTGTGCCGAAATCACTCAGTATACTGTAAACCTTAATTCGTATCATTCATATCAAATTTCTTTTATAAACTTCTATTCTATTAAAAAAACGTAATAACTCTAGTGTCCAGGTAAAAACTTTAAAAAGTCTCACCTTTGCCTCTTCGTTGACATCCCAGGTGAAGGACACGGCATTGTAAGCAATTTCTTCAATATTACTGATGGTGTTGAAGCTTTCTTTATAGTCAGCTGTGTGAGGGGGTGACAGTGGGGTTAAAAATAACTGTAAGTACTTTTTGTTCAGTACACTTTTCTGCATTATAATCTTCTCTAAAAATGCATCGATTTACCTTCTCTAAAACACCAAAGAACATGAAGGCAAGGAAAATGAAAGAAGTCAAGTTTTTTCATTTCTTTCAGAGAAAAATTATGCATATGATATGTAAAATGACAAGCAAAACATTTCAGCACTTCAGGTTATGCGCAGGGTCATATAAAGATTCTGAACCAAAACAAACTGTGAGACGCATTAACACCAGACCCACACAAGCTTATATTTCCTGCTACGGCTATGACATGGTACCTGCCTGCTGTGTAAATACAACACCACCTAAATGTATGGCAGATGTTACTCAAGCCTTCCATTTACAAAGAAGGAGAACCCCCACCCAAGCCCCACTGCCCCCCCCCCCCCAACGGTTAACGCTTCTATTCAAATCCTGATCCTCTGCCTCAGGCAGTATGAAATATCCCTGGATACTGTTATTCAAATCAGGACAACATCAGGATCAGCAGATCAGGTTTCTATCCTCCAAATTCATGCCCAAACCATCATAGTCTGCCAGCTGCCATGTTGTAGACCATCACAGTGGTCTCCAGGTGTCAAAACCCCCCTTCCTTTAACCTGACCCCCATTGTTCTAATGGCTCCCGACGGGGACTTATGATAGAGTAATTTGCCCCAAGCGTCACTCTTAAGTCGACAGCCTCTTTCCTGGGATAAACCTCAGAGAAAATAAATGGAGTCATGAGAAAAGATGGACACAAGAACAGAGACTCTATTCTTAACCATATATATGTAGCAGCATCTCACCTATGTCAAGGACTCTCTGTTTGGCCGTGTGCTGGCGGGTGTGCCAGTAGTTCCAGTGCTTTAGTTGTTCATCTCGACACTTTTCCTGTCCAAACACCACCATCACTACACTCTGAGCGAGCAAGAGAGAGAGAGAGAGAGAGTCTTAATGATGTCCATGATTCTGGTGCTTCACATCCAATAGATTTACTCTATCAAACTCTCAAAGTACACAGCACTGAGTGGTTGTCATGGTAACCATGAAACTCACCCGCACTTTACTGATGGGATGACGAAGACCCTTATTGGCTCCGGTCTCACTGAGAGTGATGCTGTAGAACTGGCCCTTGTTCAGATATATCATCGGCCCCTCACCGGCCTTCTCACGGACTGAGCGACTGGCTTCTATTTTGTACTGAAACATGTCTCTGAAAGACAGAAAAATAATGTTGTGTAAATTAATATCAAAATAGAAACAAACATGCTTGGTCCCTGTGGAAAGATAACATAATGGAAATTGTGCAGTAAAGCAATTTTTAACAAACATCTATATTTACCACATAGTTGATTTTGTCAAATGTAATTTGACAAATTAAATGACTTTTAATTGAATGACTTTTAAAACATATAAAATCATGTTATATTGTCTTCCCAGTAATGCCTCAGGTTTATTTTTTATAATTTGTTTGTTACTGTTTTTTAAATGTTTTTTATAATTCACCAGAAACTTAAAAACTAAATGGTTTGGAATGATGTACTTACACCCCTGGATGCTCCTGAGTGAAATCTTGGTCCCCTAGTGTGGTGGGCACCTTGTACTTCTGAAAAACAGTATGTGACACAGAAACATGAACCTTCCGAGGAAAAAAATTCAGATAAACTTGTGATTTTCAAATGATCATAAAGTTTTGGAAAGCTCACCATTGTCTCTTCAGGGTAGGAGTCCTCAAATGTGCTGTCTGGTGTGCTGCACTGCTCGTCTTTCATGTACCTGTCATGGCTGACGTTTGCCGCCTCCTGCACAGGTTGGTGGTAGGACATGCGCTGATATTGAAGCCCCTGCTGCTGATGATGGCTGGAGAATGACTGAGCATAAACCTCAGCCTTCACAGTGGCAACGACACCCCCTTCGACTGATGCTGTGTTGAACAAACCTTGTTTGCTTTCGGCGCACTGAGTGGCCATGTTCAAAGACAGGTTGACAGGAAGTGACTTCAGGACTTGGCCATCTTGACAAATCCTGTTTAACGAACGACAAGAGCAATTAAGTGTATTAGCCCACATTATTCTTTCCAAGTTCCAGCTGAGATGCATTTCTCAGTATGTTAAATTGACCTCTTGTCATGATCCTCTTGAAGTTTGGGAACTGGTATTCTCTTCTCTTTAGGTACCTAACAAAAAGAGAAAAATAACTTTCATAAAGCATCTTCAAATATCACTGGCGCTAAATATGATTGGTGCATTTACAGACAACCGCTGACCTTATAGTAATCATAAAGGAGTCCCAGCGCAGCCACGCTGTCCTCATCTCCATTGATGCTCATCATGGCTTTGGTGGCGGCGGTAAGCGGGTTCTCCAGGTAGGACTTCCAGGCCTCATCTTCATTGGTGAAGGCACGACGTGATGGAAGGGACATCTCGTTAGGGACCACCACCACCAGACGCTTACTTTAAGAGATAAACATATTTCTATATAAAAATGTGCTACATGATGTCCTTATAATAAATTAATCAAGAATTCAATCAAGTAATGTTTCAGCAATTATTAATCAAAACTACTTTTGATTAGAAACCACAACATTTGTTTAGGTTCAGATTTCTGATTGAGAGATTGAAATTTAACAGGAATTTATTGGAATATATGGGAATTATGGCACACATATACACATAAAAATACATAAAAATTCCCCCAAAATTCCCATTAATTCCCCTTAATCCCCATATTATTACAACTTGGAATATTTTCAAGATTCCCCAGCTTTGCAACCCAAGTTAAAATTAAAGTGATGTTTATCACAATGCCAACGACAGACCTCAGTCCAATAATACCATCTCTCTCTATACCTCAGGGTTCATAAAGTTTACAAAGAGTTGCAGCATGCACCTAAAAATTCCCAGCACTATCCTTTTACATCATCGAAACAATTGCTTTCGCTATGGGACAATGGACTATATCCTGCTGGATATGGATACTACAGTGAGGAATTGCTGCATGGGAGGGGATGTACAAGGATGTTAGCTAATATAAACCACCTGCCCAGGCCCACCGTTATATTCAGTTATATACACAGCAAACAAACAAACGGCTACAGAAGAAAAACAGCAATCTCTCGGTCATTCTTAATCATTGAATCCTATCTGGGGTTAGATTTTTATAAGGTTGACATTATACCGCTATCCATTGTACAACCTGTTCTCGTTTAGTGTATGTTACCTTTAGAAACTGTATTAAGCAACCATTGGATCAACTCATGTCAAAACTATTTACTTAAATGATTTTTAATTTTGTAATTATTATAAAAAATAATGCCATGATCTTACACTGTCAGTGTCACAGGTAAGCACAACATAGAATTTAAGAAATTGAGCATTTATATTTACTTACACGATCAATCAAAACAAGCTATATGCATTTGCAACTTTTCATTTGCATTTTCTCTAAAATTGCATGAACGGTTCCGTCGGCGACTTACTTTTCCTCCTGAGCCATGTGTGCTACTGGCCTCCGCAGCCAAACTGGACTTTCAAGTCGGTAAGTATACAGCAGGCGAGTCGTATAGATTCAGTTGGTAGAAAACTCGGACTACAGGTCAAACAACTTCTGACATCCGACTCTCATTACACCATCATCCGTCTGTTCCGCACAAAGGGAAGCCGGCAAACATTCAGGATGAAGCGGAAAGTTGTGTTTATCCTGGGAAGTCTTTAGTAGGACTGTTATTGTGAACAGGTAAAGGTGCGCTCTCATTACACGAAGGAGGGGACGAGCCAGCCAATCAACGCGTGGACGCTGTGATTTGCTCATGTTGATTGGCTGTGGAGCAGAAAGAAGGCGTGGCCTCTAAATGCACGCTTACTGTTATTAAAAACGCACCTGAAAAATAACAAAAACACTTCGTTGGAATTTCAGTCACTTGCGCAATGATGCACAATGATACATCTCTTTGTCTGTCTGTCTATACATACATATATATGGACATATATTTCAGTGGATATATATTGTGTCTAGTTAAGTACTCAGATATCCTGGAAACCACAACAAATTCTGTGGGTCTACACTTGGCAAATGAAGCTTGTTCCATTTCTAATTAAAACCTAAACGTTCTACGCGGAAACAGGAGCTTCACACAGCTCTCTTAGACTGACATTTATTTTTTCCTGGCTGTTTTAAAGTTTGTTATGCACTCTTGCAGCTGGCTGACATCTACTGTGTTCTGTTCATACCCAATTATATTAAACAAGGGGAATAATGAAATAGAACTTTCCAATTGTTTCCAATGATGATCAAACATTATTTTTCATGTTTGTTCAATTTTAGCCATTTGTCTATAGTTATCTAAATACAGCTGTTGTTGACCAGCAACTGCTATTTGTTTGTTAGAGCTGCAAATAAAAGCTTCTGTTAGACTAACAGGTGTGGCACCAATTTAAAGGCTTCAGTGTGGCTCACTCTTTGCTTGGTTATAGGCTGGTCTGAGATCAGGTTGCAGACTAGTCAAACAGACTAGCCAAAAAGACAGTGCCCTTAACTTAAAAACTTCTGTTATTTAGTCTAACGAGTGTTAATGTGTGCATGGCAGCTTTGAGTCGAAGATAACATGCCTCAATGTGATATCACATTAATGACCTGCATGACATAATTTGCTCCAGAAACACAGTTAGACATTCAGATCACTGGCTAACAGGCTGGACAGTGCTTACATTTTATAATGTTAGGACAGGTACAGGATAAAAAAAATATGGTTCTCATAAAGTAAGTTTGTATTATATCTGCATCCTTATCAAACTTCATGGGACATTTCACCAGAGGTGTGTCATGCATCAAGAAAAGCCCTCAAAAGAAAAATTACCTGTTTAGACCTGGAGAAGAGCATCAGCTTTTACCTGTCTGACAGGTAACGATTCTGCATTGTTATCAAAAATTGACAGTAGTTAAAACATAAACACAAACACTGAATCAACACATTCTTCCAGTCGTACCGGTCCAATAAAGTCCTAATCCTCTGCAGTGAGTTGCCCTCACTTAAAATGGTAAACTTTAAGTGATACACTTCAATATCGACTATCATCAGTGCCCTCACTAAGTGATAAAGTGTCTCTTATGTTTGTCTGTTAATTATCAGGTACTGCTGAAAAAATATAGCTTTCTCATGCACCACCTTGGTCAGGAATTGTACAGCTATTAATGCTTATGTTCTTTTCATATATTATGCACTTGGTGGGAACATTTCAGGTAAGTAAATGTGCTGACTCACAGGATTCACATGATGTCATCTGTTGCCCAAGCATGAGAACAAGACCAGCCCCAATCTACTGCTGCAAAAGTCTTTACAGTAACAGCAGGCTCAACAGTGCACAAATCATTCCATATTTTTAAAGACAATGAGATTTCCACACTTGTTTTTTCACAATCTTATAGAACACTCTTTTTGGTGTGGTTGGAGTGGAAAGTCCATTTTCACTATTAAAAATACCATTTCCATTAATCTTTCACAGTCACAATGTAAGGGTGTATAGAGTTGCCTCTGAGAACCCCCGATATCACATGTGTAAGATTTCCTCACTGAAGCTCATGAGCTGATTACAATATACGCTGTGCACACAAACAGTTTGTGTAGTCTTGCTTTTTTTGATGTTTGTATTATGATTTTATTCATTAACCCCTGTCCAGAACACTATAATAATTTGTTTTTCGCAATTTACTAGTAATATTCTGACATCTTGTGGTTAATGTTGGTACTACTACATTTCCATCCATTCTGAAAAGTTTCAGTTTGTCTAATAATCTTCAACCCAACGGGTTTGTTTTCACTCCAGATTTAATTTCTGCTTAATATAACCAAAACAAATGTATAGGTCTCAAATCTACAGTCACAAATAACAGATTACCATACAAAATCTACAAAATGCAACAATTACAAACATTTGACATATAACAATTGTACAGTATAAATTTATACAATACTGCTTTCATATTTTTGGCACCTGACCACGTGATATAACAGTGATACAGAAATGTTATGTCAGATGTTTAAAAAGAAAAAACAAATTACAAAATATGCATAACGTTTAAAAAATACAGTTTTGATCTGCTATTTCAACTTTTTTCTATTTTTACAAAACCAGCAGTAAATGAATAAAAAAAGAAAAATATAATACAAACAAACATTCAATTATGTTGAATTTACAGTATAGCAGAACTGAATGCACTGTGGTGAGGCATTGGATGTGTACAGACACATTCAAGAACATTACCAAAATCAGACTGGGGAGCTCTGCGACTTTAACACACTTTATGAAAGCAGGACAGATAGGTGGCGATATTATCACTGGTTTGAAACTGCATATGATAAATTCGTCGGAGCAGATAGTTACAAGTGAATGAACAATGCATGAGTCATGGGCAATTTTAAAAGAAATGGGTCCTATTCCCAAACACACTCTTCTTGTTTGTAGTCTATATGGTAGATCAATAAGAAAAAGCAGTGCTGTCATTTCTGTGAATTAGGTGAATGGGTGGAGCACAGCACTAAAATATGCAACAAATTGTCATTTTAGATGTAAGCAACTTTAACTGCAGCTTAATCCAAAGACACACTAACAAACAAAGCCACAGAAAATCACTCATCCACAGAACTATTCAGTGTGTATAAGGCAATTCAGTAACTTGATGATGCTTGTGCACACAATCCAGAGTTAAAGACTGGCTGTGTAGCACAGAGAAGTAATTCTAAAATTCTCATACTAGCTTTAAATCAATAAAGCTTTAGTTCTATTACAGAAAGTCGAGTAATTAGCCCGCTTTCTGCAATAATGCAAAAAATGCATCACAACATCTATAACCAAGGTGAGCAAACATGGCTATAACTGATCTTAACCACACACAAACACACGCTACATGCACACTAATTACACAAATACTCTCCTGTCCACAAAAGCAGAAAAAACTGGTGCACATGCTTTTACTAAAAACATCGATAAAATGGATCGCTGCATTCTAAGTTCAATTGTGAGTTCTGAGTTCATTTTTGCATGCGTGTCTGACGTTTCATGTTTCTTGTTTATGTACAAGCCTAAATGTTACTACAGTACAAACATTAGAAAACGTTAAAATAAAAACAGAATTTGTATTTTCATGTCTTTCAAACAGGAGACCTTGTCAGACTAAAACTACTCGACACAAAATTGGATGTGCGTTTCCAGCACTTGTTAATAAGGCTTTTTAGACTGCAAGGAAAATGTGGGAACGCATTTGTGCACAGTAAGACCTGTATGCCTGATTTATTGGTCCTGTGGGTTACTAATACTGTCATCTGCCAATATTAAAGTTGGCCTAAAAAGACTAGGAAGCTAATAACCTGTTTAAACCTGATCTAGAGCAAGTTCAAGTGAGCCTGTTAATGTACTGAGTACTCAAATATACAAATGACTAAGGCTGAGGTGTTAAATCACAAGAACTAGACATACCATTAACTACCATTAACGCAAGCTTTTCGCTCTCTCACATAATTTAGGCATCAATAAAAACTATAAAGAATATTCAATAATCACAGAGAGAATCAGTTTAATTACAATGTAATCTAAGCTTAAACTCTTCTGTCTATAACCTAAATACATTTTTAAAAATCAATATCGACTATGCACTTGACACGAAGCCTGTTTTCTAATCAGGAAGTGACCTGAGCTCAAATAAATGCTCTGGTTACCATAATTCACTCCAGCACAGGCCTCTTGCTGACCTGGTGCAGCTCCCTATAGGGATAACATGGCCAATAACTGTGTGTGTGTGTCTATATCTGGCCAAGCTCAGGCTGATGGGACCCAGATGCCCTACTTTGAAAAAACTGATCGTCCATCATTTCCCTGCAAGTGGAAGGAGTGACTATATCAATAGCAAATTAAAACCCATAAAATAAATAAAAGGTTGACGCGTGAGACGCTGATCTCAGAACTGTCCTGCACTGCTGGGGTCACACTGTAGCAGACGCACGATGGATGGGTCACTCTTCGCCCCTTTGATGAACTCCTCTAGAGACAGTTTCCCTGTGATCAACCAGAAGAGAACACATGACTGTTATACAGACAATCATAGCTGTTAACAGAACAAAAATTAAGCTACCATTCTAATAAAGTTAAATTTGTTCAATTTACATTTTAACAATTTAACATTTGAACAAATTTTTTTGTGCTTAAGTATAATCAAAATTCAAAAGATTCTCACTGGACAAACATAATCAAACACGTTGAAGCTTGTACCATATCAGTCAGCAGGTGGCACTGCTCCATCTTTAATCTCCCACCATTTAAACATGCTACTGTGTTCACACTGCATTCTTTTTCAGTTTACTCCATATTTAGTCCTGTGCTGATTCATTAGATTGTTATAGCATTCACACTGCATTCAGATTACACTCCATTTTCAGTCTTGTGCTGATTCATTAATTTGTTACTGCATTCAGATTTCACTCCATATTCAGTCTTTTGCTAAATCATACGGTTGTTATAGCATTGACACTGTATTTGTTATACCACATTACTGTTTCATATGACCCTTAAATGTGTTCACACTTACGGTTTCCTCAGAGTGATCAATGAAGTATTTGTCTCTGAATACACTTGTGTCGCACCTCACGCGCACACACAGTCCCTTGTGAGTAAAAGGTGTAGCTAACTGCAGAGTCTGTCCACTATCTTGTCTTTATTCACTATTCATTTGTTCAGTTTTAATCATCTTTCATGCACACCTCTCAATTCTGTTATAAACAGTCATTCATGAGCACAGTCTGCTAATGTGATTTTTGATATATTTATGTGAGACCTTCTTATTTAAAAGTAATTTTTAAGCAAGCATGTAAATAGAAAAATGTTAAAACTTTCTCCCGCCACACAGAACTATTAACGGAAATCCACTAGACCCAAAAATCTCAGAAAACATTTATATCTATACCACTGGTTTACTGGTAACAAAGTAAAAAACACGTACCATCCCGGTTGGTGTCCATCTGTCTAAAGATCTTCTCCGTTCTCTTCTCAGGCGTGGACTCATCCTCAGGCATCTTCATCACAGATGACACCATCTTATAAATCGCCTGGAGAAACAATTCAGTAATAGACTAAATTATCCAAATGTAAAAAAAAGTGTCTGTTAATGTAGGTTATAAGTCTAATTTGTACAGCATATGCTTACAGTTTGCACGTTATTCGTGCACATACATTAAAAAATGTTAATGAAATTTACAATTTACACATTTACAACACAAATGCTCCTTGAATGCAGTTACATTTTCATCTTCATCAAGTTGAATGTTTTTAAATCAAAATAATCAATTGTTACAATTTTATAACACAGACATGCACAAACTACTAACAGCATCTCGGCATCATCAAGCCTAAAGATAGAAGCTTCAGAAAGATTTCTGTGATTGGAACTGAAGGCGCCACCACAATGAATCCGGCAGAGCCATGATAATAAGGTGTAAACCCTTAACAGATGCAGGCTCTGCCCTCTAATCATATTTGTGCCTCAGATAGCTCCTGTTGAGTTAGTGCTGCACTGACGTTTATCAGAGGAATCACAATGTAAAACAGAGTGAGGTTTACACTGAGAACTGTTCTGGCCCTGAAGCAGAGGGTCCCAGTATATGACTGACTGCTGATAACATACAACGTTTGATGTAAGCTCCCATATAATAGTCCAGTAGTCACTATGTTACTCTGTGTTTGGCCATCCAATTACATTATTGGCCCACCACACCCATTATCATTTTGCAGTTTTACAGAAACACTGCAAATCAATTTAGTTTAGTTGGACAATGGAGGCCAGAGTTATTATATCATTTATTAATCTGTGTGAAAAAATTCCTTACCAGCACATGAACACATCATTCATCCTCACTGTCACATCCCTACATATTATCAGTAAAGCCATCTTAAGGTGCTTATAACAAGAGCAAACCCATGATACCATGAAGAGTTTTTCCATGATAAACATGCAAGAATTTAAACTGCATTTCCAAGTATCACTGGTTGGTGCATAAATACAAACCTCTTGCAGCACATATGTTGTTTTTTTGTACATCCTTATTATAAAAGAAAGTCTTGAGAAAATGGCTACATGTTAAAAGCTTGACAGCAATTTACACTTTAACAATAGACCAGTTTATAAACCACTGCATTTAAATGCAAATATATAAATGACTAAAAGGGCACAGCAGAGATGTCTGTGTGATCTCACCATGAGGCTGACCAGCTACTTATACTACACAAGACACTCAGTTTTTGTTTTCTTATTTATATTATTTCTTATTTTCTTATTGGTAATACACCATTTTACATGCTAAAGATACGATGTGATATATCGGTTAAGCTTCAAACTCTCTGCAGATGTTAAACTTTTGGTTTGGACAGGCCCTGGAGATCTGAGTGATCACTTGTTGCTAAAATTACTCCAGAACTGAAGCAAGAAAGCTGTGATGTGAAAGTAGGCCAATGAAACAGACAGCAAATATAAATAACCAGCGAAGAAGTGATGAAAGCCTGTTTATCAGAGACAGAAATAAAATGCTCTTTACACTGAGGAGTTCCTGACAGTCTAACACCACGGCAATCCTTGCAGCTAAAACACTACATTCTGCAAGTGAGAAATATCAACATATGTGATGTGAAAACTGGGAAGCAGGACTGGGTTGTCTTTTGTCTCAACAAGCGATGCTTGTGTCTGTTTAAGGCAGTAGCCGATGAAGACAACAAGGATGGTTATAAAACATGGCTGCTAATTCTTGACATACCTGTACGATCTCCAGCATCTCAGACTTGCTGATGTATCCATTTCCGTCCAAATCGTACATGCTAAACGCCCACTTCAGCTTCTGCTCCAGCTTCCCCCGTGACGTGACGCTCAACGCGATGATGAACTCCCGGAAGTCTATTGTGCCATCGCCGTTGGCGTCGAACGTGCGGAAAACGTGCTCAGCAAACTTGGACGCGTCTCCGTAGGGGAAGAAGTTTCCGTAGATCTTCTTAAACTCCTCCATGGAGAGGTTGCCGCTGGGACAGTCCCGCAGAAAGCCCTTGTACCATTCCTGGATCTCATGCTCCGTGAAGTCCGTGCTCTCTAGCAGGTCCTGCATGACCTCAGGGCGGAGCTTACTGTTCTGCTTCCCCATGCTTCTATTCACAAGACGGCGCTGATGAAAGAAATAGGAATATTGAGCATAAGTGTGTACAGAAGACATTCAAACTTTTTTAATGTTGTGAAGAGGCATTAGCTGCGTGTTGGTAAGGAAAGGGCAAGTGTACAGGGTTAAAATCTAGATATCAGAACTGGAATATGATTATTCTATTACATGTCTATTATAGGGCTGTCACGATTATTACATAATAGTCTGACTGCAGTTGTCTGGACTAACTGCGGTAGTTTCAGATAACCTTTAGCATTATGTCCAGTGTGAGAGAAACAGCAGCAATTTAGCAGAGCAGATTTAATCCAAACATTTTGTAAAGACACAACTATTTGAATAAATAAACAGATTCAGTTCAAGATTTTACTCATATATTAACATTGAACACATTTGCTGGCAATATGTGGAATTTTGTTTTTGCAGGCTTGTTTAATAATCATATAAATGTGGATTTACTGTAGGTACTACCTTGCCAGTCACATACCTGATATAAAGAAAAAGGAGAGTTTAGCTGGCTGGGTATCTAGTGTGAACAAACCTCAGTGTTAAGGACCACATAAAGACCATTGACACTAAACAATTGCGGAGAATGGGTGACAGGACAAAACCTTGGTAAACAATATCCAACATTAGCCACTCTCAGACATAAAAATTATTAGTTTCGGATCATAACATTAACCAGCTGTAAATGCTATTGTACAGAGATTCTCCTGTAGTGGTTCTGCCACTCCATTATCATTCAATAAATCCCACTAATACAGCTATGAAATAATATAACATTTTCCACACAGAACTCAATACTCAATACTCAATAATCCATCCTACATAGCGGCTGTATCATGCAATGGTGATACATCAATAACTTAGAGCTGTTTGAGCAGAAATCATGTAGGAGTGCCTGTTTAATAAACATGAGGTGGTTTTACACCACCAGTTGCCTCTTACCATCTAAACCTGTTCACTCAAGATGC
The DNA here is from genome assembly GCA_036877545.1 of Yasuhikotakia modesta. Taxonomy (NCBI): domain Eukaryota; kingdom Metazoa; phylum Chordata; class Actinopteri; order Cypriniformes; family Botiidae; genus Yasuhikotakia; species Yasuhikotakia modesta. Next base: position 10,782 of record JBAJNP010003014.1, on the reverse strand, counting down.
TCCCATCTGCAGAATGACAGACACACAACTACAATTAAATTCAAGAGAAGTTCCATGAACACCAGAACTAGGGCTGTCACAAAACACTGTTTCAATAGGCAATACCAATTCCCAATACCAAATTTGGACATTATCCTGTAAAACTGAAACAGTAAAAGTTACTTTTTTTGACACTTCTACCTTGAGTAATGTTGACTAATGTTTCCTTGATAATAAAAATGTTATTAAATGTTATTTAATCCACTTTTCAATCAGTCAAACAGACATGCCATAACCACAGACCAAAACATACTGAACGATCTAAATAAGATTGTATAAAAAATATTTAGACATAAATACATCAAGCAACAGATTAAAATGCCAACACAGAAATGAATGTGTCAATCCAAACAGTTATTCACCGGCCCCATCTGCAGACCCTCCACTCAGGCCGGAAGGTCTGGAGATCTTCAGCTGTTATGAGACATCTGATGTGTGTGTATGCAGGAAGTGACTCGTTTCTCACCGAGTCATGGCTCTTCTGTCCAATCATACAACTGTCTGACACACACACACACACACACACACACCAAATGCATCGTGTGTCCTGGAGTTGGAGGCTAGGATAAAAGAGAAGACACAGTTCTCTCTGTTTGAGTGTGACTCTTCATACTTAAGAACACTTAAAGTTTCTCAAAAACCCACACAAGCACACTACATGTCATCTTAACCGTTTAGTTTCATGGGAGAAAACCCCTTTCATAACACTGAACACACACCAAAAATGGACCAAAATTAATTAAATTGACTAATGATATGCAGTAGTTCTGCTGATGGGAAAACTGTAGTTTCTGCTTTGAATTAACTGTGGTAGCTTTAACAAATTTATTCTAATGTAATATGAAATGTAAGTTTAAACAGTTTTAACATGTATACGAGTTCTAGAACATCAACTGAATAAATCAACTTAAAATATGCAGTGTGCACAAACAGCATTTATTGTTTAATAATCACTTAAATTCCACCATCTTTCCCCTCTCCCATAACTTCTAATACTTTAGTACAATGAGCAATACCTTAATAAAAAAATAATAAAGACATGCTGCTGACATTTATTAACATGCGTTTAAAAGCATTATGCTCTTTCTGCAATATTTGATTTCTGATGTTTGTACTTTAAACACAGAACAAACGATTAAAAGCTATTAAAGCAAATTAAGGGTTGGAATCAGAGACAGACAATTAATGTGTTTTTAACTACATGTAACTATTGAATCACTGTGTCTGCTCACGAACCTGTCCATTTAATCCAATGACAGAGTCCATTAGTGCTTTACACGAGAACAACTAAAAGGCTTTATGTAAGACTCCATGGCCTAACTCTCTCTTATGTGATTGTGGATGAAGTTTAATTCTTATAGCTATTGCATATATTTAGAGTATTTTAACTGCAAAATGAAACTGTATTTTTTGTATTTGCTGCCATGTATTGCAAAGTGGTTTTCGGCTAAGAGGTGTCATGGCTGACAGGTATGTATTAAGTATCTAGCATTAACCCTCCTGATTAAATTGAAGCTCAATTTAAACACAGAGGACAGAACAGGGTTTAATTGCAACGCAGTTAGCAATCCTGTCTTCATGTACAATAACGAATCTCTGTGACCTCTTGCCATGTTGCTATGGAAACAGACACTCCATGCAGCATTCGTTGGTAGAAAGAAAACAATAAAATCAATGAGACTACAGATGTTTGCATCTCTAGACGGATCTGTGATGCTCTAAACAGATTTCATTATGCAATCTGGATTTTAGCCATGCAGAGAGACGCAATGAATGTACAGTGATTGCTTCAAAGGCAGCAACATTAAAATTCAACAATCTGCAGGCGGTACATTGGTTTCGCTTTGTTTGCCAAAAATATGAGCAATAAGATAAAGGTAAGGTTGGTTAGCCAAAAACAGGCAAGAATAACCAACAGAGAACTGGTTAAAACAACATCCTGTTTTCTCTCCCTAAAGCAGTGTACAACAGCCATAACCACTCATATCGGCAACTTGAAAGCAGAGCTTCAAGAAAATAAGGCCCTCGATGTACGTGGTAATTTGCTAATGGTGTAGAAATTAATCTGATTAAGCTCTTGCAGAACAGCGTCTGAGAGGTTAATCTTTGATGTCTGGGCTGCTGCTTTCAGCCATGTGGGACTGTGTCTAGAATTTCGTGGCACAGTCCCACATGGCTGAACAAGACAAAATTAAAAATATATATATTATGAAAAGGAGAAAATATTATGGAGCCTCAATATTCAATCATACATGTTTGAACATTCAAACATTCTGCTGGGAACAAACAACATTAGCAAAGTCTAAATGTGTGTGTGGGACTGGCTTTACTGCTTCAGCATCTCCAAAATTCCCCAACCATCATCTTCCTCTTTAATGTAACCGCACCCACAATTATCACTTGCTCACACGCAAAATGACAACTGAAGTAAACTATCTATTTACAATGAGCTATTTACACTAATTAGTAAACACTCATTCATAAGATTCAAAGCAAAATATAATCCACCTGTAAAGAGATTTTTTTTATTTAATTTCACATACAGGTAAAACCAGAAAGACCTTTTGCTGCAGAACCATCTTGCTATTCATCCTCAGTGCTGTCCTGAACAGTGTGAGCCCTTATTACACTTGTTACTCTACCCACGGCCAGTTTAATCTTGTTGCCTGGCTGCATTTCCTTCCATTTAGGTTTCTATAACTGATCAAGGTGAGGTTTGTTTTTGGAAGTGAGAACTAAAACCAAGGAACATACAAAGTATGACAAATAAAACGGACATTTTGTGTTGCTGTGCCAACAAACAAACAATGGTGGAGAAAAAAACAGCAAGGAGAGCCAAGGAAACAAACAGAATAACTATTAACACTTCCAACTAACACTTCATAAATAGTGCAAACCAAAAAGGAACGACAACAATATCCATTTCCAAGCTCCGAAAACAGTATTTTTAGCATAAGCAATGTGTCTGATGTAAGAAATAACAGAAATAAGCCATTAATGAACCTTTCTTTTTATAATTTCAAGTTAGTTCTCTGTAGTTTTGTTGCCTATAAAGTTCTAAGGAAAATACGGATGTAATCACAATCTTAAAGTCAAAGTTCACATCAAAATAAAGATTCTGTCATTATTTAGTCACCCTCTGGTTATTAAGTGGTCAAACATCTTGTGTGCTGCATTTAGAGTCTTCTGAAGTCATAGGATAGCTTTGTGTGAGGAACAAAAAGCTGTGACCAGAATGAGTCATTGAGCTTAACGCCAAACCTACATTAGTCAGATCGATTCATTCATAAACCAGACTGTGCCAATTTCACCCATTAAAAAAGGTTATCTTTTAAAGATTAATAAGGTGGATGTCTAATATCATGTTATAGTCTGCAGTTAGAATAAGTTAGTATTGTTATTAAATTGTTAAGGTAGAATTGGTACTAAAAGGCATTTCCTCACACAAGGCTATCATATTACTTCACAAAAAAGCCAGATGCACACAGCACAAATTTGAACATTTTAATAAAATTTCTTCTCAGCCACACTGTGGTTTCTCAGTAACGATTATTGTATAACTCTTACATGTGATCAAAGACTACAGATTTAGTTTACAAATTCTTTAGATTACAAGTATCTTTTAGCATACATCAGATTTGCCTCAGACAGTCAAATTAATTTGAAAAATTGCATAGCAGCGCCCAGCTTTACACTACACAGGTCTAAAGGACCATTATTTTTAATACTACTTAGTTTTGGAGCTTGACAACCCAAGTCCTCATTCACTTCCATTACTTGTATAAAGGTGGTCAAGATATTACTCAGAACCTCAAACAGAAAGTCATAAACTATTGGAATGATATGAAGGTAAGCAAATGAAGACAATTTTAATTCTGGGACAATTTCTTCAGACAATTTCTATACATTGACTCATCTCTGCAAGATGAGGAAAAGCAGTGTGCATATCTAAAGAGCATAACAAAAGCACAACAGCTGTGTTCAGCTCTCAGCGTGGTGGGGGATGTTTTCTGACATGAGACGCCCTGTGGAGAATGAGCCGGACACAAACAGGGCAAAACTGACTCTTAATTGTTTCACACTCGAGCCAAAATCGAGTTTTATTCAGAGTTCAGTTTCATTTCCGAGACTCACTTTGGAATAGAATTCATATTGAAAAAGATGCAGGTGAACACAGAAGTCACATAAGTGTTCATAACTGCTTATATACAAACAGAGGCACAGACATTAGAGCTGGTGCTGTGAATAATTTCACAGTTCTTTAAATGGAAATTTTGTAACTGACTAGTCAACTAGTTTAAAGTGAAAACTCCCATAAGACAGTGAGAAATATATTACATTTTACACAGTAAATTTTAGATTCCCATAATTATTAAAATTAAACATTAACATAAATAATAACATTAAAATAGGTTATAAATTTGCTGCACGTTATGATCATTTAACATTTAGGCTACCTTAAAAAAAACAATGGTTTATTTTATTGTAAACTGTTAACCTATGGTCAAGAAATGGTATTACAAAATTAGCCAGCTGTAATATTACGCAAATGTAAGCTGATGATGTTGATGATGAAAGTTAGTAAAAATGCAACAATATCATCACATGCATGTATATTCAAGACATTTCTTATAAACCCTTTGACAATCTAGACCTAAGAATTTCCTCTGCACGTAATTGCTATCGGACGAAATATTTTGGGAAAAATTACCATTATTCCAAAGCTTTATTGAAATTTAAGCATTACTGTACTGCAGATGAGTACAAAGACTGACTTTACAATCGTCATTGAGGACTGTTATCATTCTTTTATTTTGTCTTAACTGAAACATTTTAGCTTGTGTTGCACACATAAATCCTATCTTTTTGTGAGAAATGTGGGAATTCTTGTGAGAGAAAAAAACAGATTTTGCAAGCTGTAAAATGCATCAGTACTGATTAGCGCATCTGTGGACAGCATCTAGCTACAGCTTCAAAGGCTGTTCAAAATACAGTTTCACTCACATACCTTCCAATAAATGACATTATATTTGCCAAGTCATTATTAAGGGACATCATAACATCACCCTAGGCTAGAGGGCTAGAATGTGCACAGTTTATCAGTAACAAGGGTTTTAAATAAAGCTTAAATTAAACCTAAGATATGCATGGTGAACTTGCATCATCAGCTAATTCATCACCGTTTATATCTAAAGTGCAGAAATTTTAGATTGTACAGTCCTTTGTCTGTATAGTTAAAGATAGCTAAAGTCATGACATAATTTAATATACAATAATATTTTCCTATAAAATAAATTCTAAACATCTAAGCATACAGCATCAATTCAAAAGGTAAAGCAATTGAAAAAACCTTTTAGTCAAGTGACTTTAAACTGTGCACATTACGGCATTAAGAGTTTATCAAAGTAGTGATAATGGCTGCCATTAAAACAGCGCTTGAAAGAGGATGATAATGGAAAAAAATCATGTTCATTTGGCACTCAGCGTATTTAAGCTGTTTAATAGATACACAACACACAAGCACCGCCTACTCACTATCCACACACAGACAGACGCTGTAGAACAGACAGGCAGATAACACACAATAGCAGTGGCTGCACTGAGGATAATCTCCTCCCACACACGTGGGCTGTGCTCAACAAGCTGCCAACAGTGTCTCTCATCCCTACTGCCAGCAGGCCTCCAACGCAGAAGTGTGTTTGTCTTTGGTGCCATGTGTTTCTGGACTACCAGTAGGCCGTGTGTGTGTGTGTGTGTAAAGGAAATACTGCCACAGCACTACAGGGACCTGATAACATCTATTAGCCTAAATAATGTCTCACTGTAGGTCCAACATGGATCACTTTAGACTTGCCCTGAAGTAGGTCTTATTAGTTATTGGCAAATCTAAGTATGCTTCAACTAAGTAGGCAACTCCAGTCGCTTGTCTTGAAAGCTCTGTAAAACGTGCTTCTGAGAATTTAAAAAAATATGAAAATGACAAACAAACAAAAAAACTAAATGGTCATGAAAGCACAAATCCAAATGTGTTATGAGCTATATTCCAAGTCATTTGAAGGACTGCAATAGCACTGTTTAAGAAACAGACCAACACTCGTTTTTTATTGCGATTATACAGCTCTCTGGACAACTCTACTCTGATTGGTCAACTGCAACAGCCGGCAGGTTCTGTAGTTCTTAATAAATTACAGTGCATCAGAGAATTAGATAATATTGGAGTCCTCTAGGGGAATTTACTGAATATACCACCATGCTATGTGTCTGGTTTCTCATCAACCAGTGAGGTTTCTCTGCGATAACCAGCTAACTGTAGATTATGCTTTACATAATCTTCTCCTCCAGTGAGCTGTTAAAGGCTGTGACTCAGCAAGTTGAGCTAGAAAACTGGATGTAACACTAATTAAAAATCAGTTTGGTTAATTGTTAATTTTCCAATATTTAGTAAAAAGGTATCTTATATAGTTATATATAATATGAACGTATATAATATGAACCAATTATTATTCCATAACAGCTAGGGTAGTAACACAAGTAAAACTTTTGTCTATCCCTCACGCAAAGGTATTGTATGACTTCAAAAGACTTTCAACAAAACGTCATATGAACCTTTTTATGTTGCTTTAATGGCACTTTTGTGTCATTTTGCCATTTGATCGGCCAAACCTCATTCACTTACATGCCAAAAAACACAGGGTTTTTAATCATAAATTCCACTTAAGTATTCCAATTAAGAGTGTAAGTCAATATGAATGACATAAGGGCAGTAAATAACTACATTATTTTAATGTAAACTGGTTACACAACCTTTAAAAATAAAGTGCAAAGAGTTGTCAAAAAACTCCAGCAATTAGCACTAAATGTTTTCTTCCTGACAAAGATCACCCTCCACCCCCGTTCAATGCGACAGGGGCTATTCTGGTATTCAGCGCAAATACGTATCTTTAGAGAGACGTCCCTAACACGCACTCACCCACATGCATGAGTTAAGTTAGGAGTGAAAGTGTGGGGGAAGGTGAATATGAAAAGTTGGGGAAAGAGGATGAATCGAAAAAGATAAAGCCAGCTTCCCTCTCTCTCTTCTCCCTTCCCATGAGGCTCTCTGCTAGAGCAGTTTCCGCTATGACAGTCTACACTTACATCTGGTGCTGAAGAGATACCGGACTATCATGTCCAATTCACTTACATTCGCTAATACATCTACAAGGATTATATAGGAAAGTTTATCAAGAGAATGATCTACAGGGAAAGCAATTAACTACATCCTCTCTCCTATTCATAGATCCTTCTTGCACTTTTAGAGAGTGAAGGAGTGACACTATGCAACAGCTGTACACTAATAATAAACTAATTAAAAATTAAAATTTCTCTTGTAGCCAAATCGATCTTTTCCTTTCCTCAATCACACACAGTCAGAAATTGCTAAAAGGCCCTGATACACCATTAAAAACCTGCTGGATATTGTTACCAAAGAGAAAAACAATGCAAGACTTACCTCTTTGTTTTAATTTTACCCCCTGCGAAACAGTGTCTTCAACAGTCCATACCCTGCCTCTTTTCACCTGATGATAAATAACAGACCGCAAATAGAGACCAGCAAGGCTAAAACCGAACGTGTCAGTTCAACAAGTCCTCAAGATTTTTAGAAACCCTATGCAGCCAAAATTGGACCAAACTCTAGCAGCGTCCCTCCTCCCGGCTGACGTCAACGCGTGGTCATGTGACTGCATAAAAAGCAGAAGCGAGCTAGTGTTGCCCTGGCAACAGGCAGACAGTTCTGTAGTGATTTCAATAGGTCATCTGTCAGCGGCTGTGCTGAATGAGACCCTCACAAAACCACAATCTAATCTTCAGCCAACATGAGCAGAAGAGAGAGAGAGACTTCTGAAAAGCTTTAGTGTAGGAAGCAAACAGCGCTTTGCAGTGAAAGAAAACCGTACGAGGAAACAGGCAAACTGTGAATCACAACATTTCGTGCAGCTATTACTTTAATGCATGTATAAAAAATGGTATATTCTATGAATAGTTATGAAGAGTAATGTTGCATTTGAGATTTCAGCTATAACAGCCGGCAGTCGGGTGCTGAGTCAACAGTTCCCATGAGACTCTGGACCCAAATTATAAACATTCTTTGGTAATCAGAACCACAGAGGAAGGCAGAACATAAACATACCTCAGATTTATGATGTCAACATTACTCTAAAAAAAATTCACTGTATTATCCAATTGCCTGAGAACTAAAAACATATGGATTTAGAGCATGAAGCAATGTCATCAAATACCTTAAGAAAGTAATGTACTTTCCAGCTCCAGATCCAGAGACATTGAAATTCACCTTCTACTGTCTGGCAGGCGACCCATGAGGCGAGCCCTGGACTCTGGATTACTTTACAGACAATGGAACGAGAAGCACTTGGGTCTCCAGGTCACTGTTTCAGGGTGAACCCGCCCACTACTCAGTCCAAAATTGTGGAAAAAAAATATGCTTTCATGTAAGGGTCTAATTTGAATACCATCTGGGGCTAGTTGAATAGAAGTATTCAAGCCTCTAAAATGAGGCAAGAAGTGAAGACAACAGAAAAAGGGCAAGGTCAGAATATAAGAGCACCACGGGGGAGAAGCTCTGGCACGGAGAGAGAGGGGGAGCATCCCCTAAATCGTTGATGGGTAGAGTAGGGGGAGAGGACGCTTGCGAGATGAACGGAAGTTTGTTGAAGTCCATACAAGGACAAAAAAGTTGCTAGAGGAATGTGAGAATGGACTCAAACGTTGTGGTAAGCAAAATTAAGGAACTGGGTGGGGTGGACTGTGAGCACACATTATTTATTTTAATAAGTTATAAGTTAAAACATTTTATGTCAGATAAATAAAATGACTATGCAATATAAAACTATGCTAACTATGCAATAAAAAATTGAGTTGAAGGTGAAAACAAGGACAAATAACATTAGACAAAAGTTAGACAAAAGTTCATTTAGTTTACAAAGTTACAAACTTTTCCTCCAATTATCTGTTATTGAGTCAAGCCTCCTAAATAGAAGGAATTATTTTCTTAATACATATATTTAATAATTTTTTAAAGATATGAGCATGAAAATAACAGAACAATTCTTTGAGCCAATGCCACTTGCACAAATAAGGTTCGATAAACAAATAATGACACTCTCTTGATAAATCGTGTGAAATCTCAAAACAGGTCAATTTGCATGGCCTGTTGACACAAAACAACATGCCTTAATGACACAAAACAGAAACAAAAAAGTGGGATGGGGTGCCCTATCTGATGACATCACAGGCGTCAAACTAACAGTATGATTTATTTTGGACAGGCCAAGCAGAAAATTGAATGAATAGCTGATAATAGTGAATAGCTATGAGTTTAAAACAACAATTAATCCACAACTCTGGAAACAATCATCCAAGCACAATTAAATAAACCCTTGTCTAAAACTAATTTCAATGTCCAGTTTGTCATTTCTGTGTGGGGACTCTTATTATTGACTTTTTGGCATGACACACAGTACAACCATGAATAAATTTCTGTGTGAAAGAACATAGGCTCTCTTTCATTCGCCTGTCAAGATAAGCCAAGATTGCCTGTCTGAATTCCAGCCGTAATGTCAAGACAGCACATTAAATAAGGCCGGCACAGAGATACAGCAGCACTTACTAAATCAAACATCAGAACAACTGCACGCCACGCAATTCAGCAAGAGATAAAGACTTGTATAACATAAGACCACAAGTGTGAGTTTGGATAGGCAGGAGGCTGAAAGACTGAAGAGGAAAAAGTCAACAAAATTAAACAGTGAAGAGAACTGGTACTTCAAGTCTTATTCCAGTGGTTTCGCTTTACCTTGACCCTATTTCACTCCTTTAAAAACAAGTAACCCAAGTATAAGAGTAATTGAAACTACCACAGAGTTTACAGTTTAAACTGAAAGTTCAGCGCTATAATCCACTTGATTTCCAGTGCCTGAATCCTGATTGGTTCTTGGTGTCCTCTTGAGGGGAGAAAGTGCAGAGTTCTAACAATGAAGTGCTGGGACTTTGTTTCTTATGTGAGGTGTATCAGAATGGCTTTGGAGCAGAAGTGATTGAATTCCTTAACCCTCAGACTCTCATGTCCTCTTTTCAGAAGCTATAACATGGGCCACCACAAATAAGTGGTGAAAAGTTTCCCCATACCAGAATGTGACATTTTAATTGCTGTAGTAGATTTTACATGGTACCATCAAGATTCAGTCACAGCTTTAATACATCATTTAATACATTTAATACACTGGTACTGAAAGAAACTACCATACTAGGGCAAGGCAAGTAAAATATATTGATTTTTTTTTAAGTGTTAATAATTCCATTTTCCATCTGTTGAGAATCAACCAACAATAATTTATTCTCCATCACTGTAATTCAGAAAAGCTTTAAACTTAATCAGAAAACTGTATTTACAACCATGACTAGGGTCCTAACGCCCCCCGCCACCCACACAGTCAGCAGCAGTGAATATAAACTGCAATGCTGTGTTTTAGTTTAGTCACCCTTTATTTTCTCTTTTAGGACAAATTTGCCTTGGACACATACATCACAATTACTGACCACCATGTAGTTACAATATTAATACTATTCAATACAATTCAACACATTCAATATCATACAAAACCAAATGTTGCATAACATTTTCAGATGCCATACTTCAATCATTGCACAATTTAAACATTGCACTACATGTGCACTATACAGGTC